>JABJVR010047712.1:0-26796 GCA_025773905.1 Chitala chitala
TTTTCTAGTTCTGGCATTTAATTGTGATGCTGGCACAAAAAAAACAAACACACACACACACACACACACACACACACACACACACACACACACACACACACACAATAGTTGCAGTGCAGCCCAAATGTTCATGTCTCTGCACAAGGATGGCTGTGAAAGTCTGTGAGCAGTACCCAACACATTTTCCAGGACACAAAGCTTCTATCTTTTCTTTGTTTTTTATTTTTTTATAATATATATATATTTTTTCGTTCTGGTGTTGGCCTGTGGAAACTGGCACTACTGATTTATACTAAAATTGCACAGAGGGACTCACTGATCTGTTTTTTCTATGAATGTGAGGTACTATACGATTACTGCTATTGTGCTAGTTGGTTCCACAGTTCTTATAATCACTTGTCACATACAGAAACAGGAAACCTTTTCAGACTCACTTGTAGTAGCAGTGAAAAGAACACTCACATTTTTGAATTGTGTACTGTAATATCCACGTTGACTCTATTCCCATTGGTTTTGTTTATCTGCAATAACTGAACATTGATTTTAGTAATGTTGTACGTATATTAGCTTTCCTGTTTTTAAGATGATTCTCTGCACTGGAAACAGCAGAATCATTTTGGTTTTACATTATTTAGCATAATGCTGATTTAAACAAAAAGTAAAAAACTACTCTGTACATATTCACCTGTATATAGGTAGCTGATATAGGCTGGGATATTATGCTATTTCTGTTACACGGCATATGGAGAAATGGAGAAACAGAGAAATGGAGAGAAATGGAGAAAAATCTAAACATTAAAAGAGCACCTGAAAACTGGATTATTATTGTGAATTAAACAAACACAATAAGATCATACAGGCGATGATGACACAGATGATACAGACGTGTATTGCTTTTAATACACTACGACACCAATCAGGCAAGATATACAGATGATGAGCAACAGACACTTTGAAAAAGAAAAAAAGTGAATGCAAGTGTCTACACTGGTCTTACTGGGGTTTGGAAAATGCAGAGTGCAGGATGAAGAAGAGAGGGCACACTGCTACCATCAGATGAAGCCCAGACAGTGTCCTGGACCTTCATGAGAACATGTGAAGATCCAAAAAGATGAAAGGACATCCAACACACACACACACACACACACACACACACACACACGTGTATGTAGCAGGGGGTTCGGTTTGTTTAGATATATGATAAAGCCATTGCTGACTAATGACCTTAGAAAGGCAGATTTTTTGGTTGGTAAGTGCATTTATTTCAGAGCCATTGATAACCAACATGTCCCAAAACTGGTGCCTGCTCTGTTACAGAGCACATTCGTGCCCAGGCATATGGCGTGTCAAATTTACTCTTCACAGCTCTTTTTAAAGAAATCTGTCTGTCTTTTAATTCCTTCACAGACAGCGATAATAATGATTTCTTATTCACCAGAAGCCTCAGATGAAGGACAGAGGTCTCTAAGGTCTTCTCTTAAATTATGACCACAGTAAGTAGTACATCAAGTGAGCCTGAACACAGAAACATTATATAAATATGATACACATGTAGACTGGAGTAAGTACTTAAGAGGTGTTCACACTGGCTTCTCAATTAATGATAATTAATGATAATTAATCCTGGTTCCATCTTTGTATACAGGTTAGTTTACTTTGGAACTGGTCAGTTACTTTCAGAGATTATTCAGATTTCACCCTTTCTGTATGAATTTATGGTTTAATTCTTTTATGATATGGGTTTTGTCTTTTTTGTTATAAAATGGTGTAACTTCATCAACATAAACTGCTCAGGCAGTCAAAGATGAACGTGTGGTTATTTTCTATTAGAAGTATGAATGCCTAAAAGGTGCAGTGTGTAGAAAGGTGCATCAGCTATTCACACACACACACACAGTCACTCCAACTCGCAGGTGTAAACAGTGCTGTTGTACAAGAATTAAAACAAAGTTCCCCACTCTAAGTCCCATACCCTCTGATTTTCTTCTATCTGTCAAATATAAATGAAGCAAACTGAAAGTATAAGCAGAAAGTGCATAAGACGCCTGTGTGCCAAATCAGATTTCTTACAACAAGAATTAAATTTTACTCATCTACAGGCAGACAGAGATCATTTGGCAACTGACCAAGATATCTGAGCTCAGTGATTAATATTACATTTTAGAACATACAAGGAAGTATGTTTCTTGTAAAACTGAGGATAAACTTGTAGCAATGTCAGCCATGGTTATAGTACCTTGTCAGACAATTTCTCTCAGCTTTTGCACAGGAGTTGAAGGGTTGCACTTCAAATTAATTTATGTATTATCGAGGTTGTCATCACAAAGATCATCACTCAGAACTACACAGCAAGATAAATTAATTTAGTCTGGAAACTCTTGCTGAAAACATGTTCCTTGTAGAAGAGGTATGAATGGCTGGCAGACATGCCTGATGGTTTATCATCTGCCCCTAGAAAGGCTGGATTTCACAGCAGATGTCAACTTCTCCATACCTCATGGGCTTACAGTTGTGGTGCCAAACACACAGCTTACCAACGCTGCCTTTAATTCAACCCCATTAAACCATGGACTAGACTAGCATTTTAAAAGTGATTAGAAATTTTACGAACCGCGGTAGGAAGGGGTGGAGTAACCAGTCTCTGCTCTGAAATGGTCATGCTACACACCCAGGCTAAAAGCTAAAGGTGCCACTCCGTGAGTGTGGCGGCAGCGCTTATCTGGGGAGGAGCTCCTGCATCTGCTACAGAGGCGGCTCTCATTAGAACAGGGGTTCGAAAACATCAGGTTTGCCACGAGGTCGTCCGTTCAGCGTGACATTTCGGGCAGGGATTTAAAATGCCAGCAGACAGGACGCCGAGCCCCATCTGGTAACTCTATATCTATCATAGAAACAGATGGCAGAGCTGGTTCCCCCTTTACACAGAAACGAAGCAGGCAGAGCTAAGCAACGCTGGCACCAGCCTGTGCCAGCCACGCCAGCTTAGTGTACTCGTCACCAGATTTAGTGACAATTAAAGTGACATTTAAAAAGTCTGAGTTGCTGCATTTTCCATGTTATCAAAAAAAAAAAACATAAATAAATAAATAAATAAAGCAAAATAAAAGAAAAAGATGAGGATTGTGTGGATTTCCTCTTCATACTGGACAGAAATCTCACTTTTCACACAGAGAACCCAGAATTCCACTGTGGCGACTAAACGGAATGCAGACCTGTCCACGGATTTTACTTATTTTAGGTACATACTGTTCAGTAAACAGAGAACGTAATTGTTGGTATGCAACGATTGCTTTTAAATAATTTTTAGTCAAATATGACTATGTTGGATATATACAAATGTTCCTTGTCATCACTGATTAACTGATGGATAATTATAAAATAGCACCCTATGTGCTCTGGGATGGGCTCCAGGCTTCCCCCCGACCCTCACCAGGAATAAGCGGTTAAGATAATGGATGGATGGATGGATAATTATAAAATAATCACAGCATTTCAATGATTATATTCAATATTCAACATTCAACATCGTTGCTCTGGCTGACAGAGTTGTCTATCACAACTCCCATTCCTACAATTTCACTTTGAGTTAAAATTGTGGGCAGAACAATTTGCCCATTTCCATTTACATTACAGAATGCTTAGCAAAGGAATTCAAAGCTGAAACACCAGTGTCTGTTCTTAGGTTTGAAGTACCTGATCATTTTGCTGATGGTTGCTACATAAATACTCTACTAGATTAGATTTTCATTTATGACTCAAGTGCTAAATGGAAATATGCAAAATTATGTAAATTGACACTATGCATTTTAAATACACGATCACATTTATACAGTTATAAATTTGACTTTTTCTCTCTTGTGACATTTATATGTCCAACGGTGGGGAAAATAGGTTATATCTCTTTGGGACATTTATTAAAGTATCTTCGTATACAGTAAAAAAAACATATAATAGAACACATTAATGTAGCAATATCACAAACTATACATAAAAACAATAATGACATTACCCACATTGTATTATAATTATGATGCACAAGGCGCATGGATTGTGAACTTTTCAGAATTATTATGCAAGCTTAGTACTCATATAGTGTGAGATGAACAACAAGGACCCATTACAAAGAGTTCAGAATTTGAGGTTAGGAGAAGACGAAAGAGGCTGAAATGTTTGTTTAATACAGCAAGTCAATGAACAATGCGCGGAGAAAACAAACACGTTTTAAAAACCCGTAAGTTGCTTCAGTAAATTCTAGTACCGCAGTAAATTGCAGTTAATTCCATTCGTTTGCAAAATGACCAGTCGATGGACCGGTCTCCTGTCATTGTGTTGTCCTAATGTAAAGAAACAGGCTTGAGATCGTTTTTGAAAATTTATTGATTTGAAAAAGAATTTTAGTACGTTGATATTAGTAATCTTAATGTTTGATTGTTGTTGTGTTTGCAATATTTAAATGGAAATATACGTCTTAAGGGCTGCTTTAAAACTATTATACGAAAAATTTTTCACAATGCAAAAATGTGATGCATATACTGTATGTTTGTACAAGAGTGATAACCGTATTTGTGGGGAGAAACGCCATAGTCACCTAACTGCAGCATCAGAAAAGTCACTATAATAAAAGATAATGAAACAATGCTATCATCTTCTCAACTGCAAACTTCTCGTGAAATCAGTTTCGCTTGGTTTTCACAAAACAGTTTCAAGAACTTTATAATTTCATAACGTTGCTATAGCGCCTTACTAGTTATCTGTATTTTGTGACACTAATACTTAGAAACGTTATCCTGTTTTTAATATACGAGTAAACATTTTCACGCGACGTGGCATTCTTAAGAAGCCCTAAAAACCACCTCCCGCCCACACGTAGCGGCGAGATCTTGCGATCCTAATTTATAAAGAAACGCTTTCCATCTCAAACTAAAAAGAAAAATAAATATAGTTGACACAGACTGTGTCCTATCTCAGTTACTCAAGGAAAGATAGAAACGATTGGCTACCTTTAAAAATGTTAAACACCGGACACGATGTAAGGGTTTAATCTCAAATTGATTCCTGGACTAAAAAGATTTATACAAAGAAGTACTATTTCACAACACGATATGGTGCCTAACTGGAAAGTCTGGGTGTGTCAAAATAAAGATAAAGTTTGCTTGAGATTCAGATATTTGGAAAATCTAAGAACAAATGTCATTTCAACCTGTTGTTGTGAAATATCTGTTAAGTAATTGCCTACGTGCTGACAGCATGAAATCAGCTCCTATGCGGTTCCAAACCCATGCACCGAGTCAGCACAGTGCGAGAAGCCGGCCTTTTATACATGAGTTAGTAGAGAGACTTGTACCTCCGCAGCCATGGAACCCTCACGACACTTAAATTACAATCGCAGTGGGGATACTCTGGTTGTTCGTTGTCAGGAAAAACACCCTGTGCTGTCCTGTCGGACTGTTCTTGCATAGCGTCGGTTTTGATAAATAAACCCAAGACGGCGTTAATTCTGCAACAGGGGCGACATGGTTTCACTTCAGGGAACCATGTAATACTGTCAACAACTGTCTGGATGAGCATTACGACGTTTAATAAAGTGTTTCCGTAAGGTTATACTTAAAAGTGTTCGTTAGTGTAGAAGGATTGTTCCGCTGGATTACACGTAGGTATATGTACCTCGTTTAAGGATGAAATGCGTCTTCGAGGGGGAGTCAAGCTGGGATGGAGAAACACAGGAGAGAAGCGGGGAATCTGGACGCTGGAGCAGCTGCGCACAGCTCACTTTGTTCTTAGGCTGGCTGGAGGCTTGGTGAGAGAATAGGAAAGTGTTAGTTTCATCATCACAGCCTCTTTTATGTAACGAAGTACGTGAGGTACAATCTTATTTTGTTTCATTTCACATTAATAGTATAAATGTTTTAATTAAAGTTACATTGACATTTTTAGCAGGTCATGTGCTTAGGCATCAAATAATATGATGGCTAAAAAGTCTGGTTTTAAGGTGGTAGGTTGTACTTTGGAGAAACATACTCAAACTGCAATATAAAAATTTCCATCTGTATAAATAATAAGTGACTTTGATTCATCTTTGTTTAAAGAATATATTAACAGTATTAACAGTGCTGATGACACCCTAGTCAGCACACATATGTAGGTGAAATTTTGGGTAAAGTGCAGAAAGGCACAGTGTGATTATATTCTATTTCAAAACATAGCATATTATTAGGGAAAGTTTAATTTCAATTGTCCAAATAGCTCCAGTGTGTAAACGATTAAGCGCCATCAATGCTAAACGCAAAAGCGATGTAGCCACCAGCTATGTTCAGGTCCCTGATATGTTTGGAGGAGCTTCTAAGAGAATGGATATGATGCTATCGGGGCACCCTTCTAATACATGTGTCTCATACGTCCTTACTGATATGTTCACAACATATTTGGGTTGGCATGAGACTCTTACAGTTTAACCATATACAACCAAAAATAAATTGCCATGTTATTGAAACTGACCATCTGCTGAGGGGGACATGGTTTGATAAGGCCCACCAGGGAAGGACTCTCCTGACAGCATGGCTTTCACCCCTTCTGCGTCCTTTATTTCACACCCCACACTCCTGCCAAGCCATTTTCCTGTTATTTCATCAAAGGGTGATCTCCACGGGAGAGCTGAGACTACGGTAGAGAGAACATCTTCCCATTCATGTGGTTTAGCTCCCTAGCACCAAATCTAGCATTAGATTTGGATTCGGATTCAAACTCAGACAACTTTATTTATCCAAGGTAGGCAATTCTGTTTTACAGTCTACCAGTCCACAACAAACAACATGAAGCATCTAGTGGTTTCCTGGTGGCTCAATGAATAGCGCATCAGGCTGGGATACAAAAGTCTCCTGGTTTCAAGCCCAGCCAAGTACCTCCTTGAGGAAGACATTCAAATGCTAGCTCTCTGGGTGCTGCATGTGGCTGGCTGTCCACTGCTCCCCTCAGATGGTCGGTGAAATGCAGAAATGTTACTTTCCTCTGGGATTAATAAAGTACTATATATATATACACACAAAGTGGTAACTCGACATGCAAGTTAAACTTGTTCCAGAAGGTTACTTGTATCTAGAAACAGTTTTTCCCATAGAATATAATGGAAAGCCCATTAATCTGTTCCACACCCCCAAAAATATTAATATAAAAATCAGTTAACCCTCCGTTACTCGGGCGGGGTGTTGTACATCCTAGCTGATCAATTTACGCTAATTTCTCATCGGTGGCACAGCTGTGAAGTTTGATGCCTTGAGTAGCTGTCAGGTTTATAACGCACTGCGCATGCACGGATGGCTTGTCAGTTGGAGGTGGATCGTTGACCCGATAACAGCAAGTTTCAGCGACCTGGGTTTTTAGCACCACATTTGAATATTTGGCGAGCTTTGGCGATTGCCATTTTTACAATAAGTGTTTGTCGCTGGGTTCTGTTTATATCATATAGAACTAGAGTCACATTCAGACTCTGAACTGAACATATCAGCGACAATGAACATGACACAGAATCAGCTGAAGATGCTCATGATGACAATGATGATGAAATGGAGCAGATGCAGCACAACTACTACGTAGGCACAGACAAATCATCCAAATGGTGAAAGACACAACCTTGAAAGCTGGTTCGCACGAGGGCTCATAAAAGAGCGCGTTTTTACTCATACAGGGAGTCTCGCTCGTATTTGGCAAAAATGATAATATGAGCATGTATACAACTCTCATAACTCCAGTGTTTGTTCATAGTTGGATCATTTTTTAACAAATATTTTCACTCGTATCTCGATTTACTTGCAAGCAGGGGCACTCGTATGTTGAGGTACCACTGTATAAATATAATAAGCAAGATAAAAAAGTTAGTGTGTGAAGGACAATTGGAGATTTGTCCTTCCCACATTAACTGTCCTACTATAACCAACATGTAAAAGTGACAGTTGTCACTATTTAGCACACCAATGGTAGAAGGAATGAAAAGAACAAGAGTAACAATTGGTTTTCCTCATGGGAACAATGTAACACCGCCCCAATAGCATCTGGGTAAATTCACTGTAAGGAATATGATTGCTTTGAGCAATAATTCCTTTTGCTTTTGAATTACAAGTTTCCACAAGGAACATACATCCATTTGCTGAACGCTGATTCTTTGAACAGATTTTGTCCTCACAATTTAAACTATTTCTATTCCTTCTGGATAGCCCACCAAACCAGCAAATAAAAAGTGAAAGATAAAAGATTAGGTTATGTCCAAGGCAGGTCTCTCCAGCTTGTAAAAGTTTTCCGTTCATTCCTTAATTTTTACAAACTACCCATACAGTTCTGGGTCACAGGGGTGTCAGCCTAAGTACAGTACATCATTTTCAGTTGCTTTCATGTTGCTTCTCCCTGTCATGGTCATTTCTGCAGCTGGGAACGATGAGAAGCGATAACCCTCAGGTGCTAATGTCAATCTTAGTACAGCAATGCACAGTATTTTTCCATACTGTACTTGGTGCTTATGGAATTACAGTTTTCTCTATTCTTCAGGTCAGGTTTGTGTCCTTGAGTTCTGTTTGTCTTTCAATGGTCTATGGTGATAAAATGTTATCAAGGTGAGACCTTCATGTTAAAATGTGTTGGCTACTCTGACCATTCTGGGTAGATGTTTACAGCTTTTATTTGCTTGAGGCTTTTTTGAAATGCTGTATGAAACAGGATAAAAGAACAGAGATACGTAACAGTGGCAGCATAAAGAGTACCAGTCTGACTAACATGATCAGCCACCGTTTAGGGTCACCTCCTATCTGGGGATTTTTGAAAATGAGGTCATTAATCAGTGATGTGTTCATAAAGGACAGAGGAAAGATGTCCGCTCTGTCATGGTCAGTGAGATGTGTGTGTGTGTGTGTGTGTGTGTGTGTGTGTGTGTGTGTGCATGTCTGTGTGTGTGTTGGGGAGGGGGCTTAAGAAAACAGCTGATTGCAGGTGCTCAGTGTAACAGGATAAAGAATTAGACCCATCATTGAGTTCTAAATAAGAAGCAGGCAGTGATGGGATCTCGCCTGACATTCAGTCACAAAATTTACAGTAGGATGAAGCAGATAGAGTTTTGGGTTCACCAGTGTTGTGCTCTCTGCAAATGTTTTAACCTCACCTACTTCAATATTTGGTTTTTAATGAGGAATCTGATGTCCACAAAAACCTACAGATCTTACAAATGGTCAGCTATTCACACCAGTCTGGGCCCTAAGGCTTGTGTCATAATGGAAACAGGCAGGTGCAGTCTGTTCCCAGTGAGTGAAAAGTGGCGCGGTTGTACTTTCTGAGCCAGAACCTGGCCCCTTATTGCTGTTAGTGCTCTCAGATAGCTTTGCATCCTGTGCTTTACTCTGGGTGTTGCTTGCCTTGCTAGCTCCATGGTTACTTTCTGACTGAGCGAAACCTGTCGCTGTAGCTCGCTTAGTCTGTGGAGGTGAACTGTTACATTATTAATCATGCCAGCTGTGTAAAGGCTCTGCTCTTCCCAAACATTACTACATATTTTAAACTAAAGACAATTATTCAACACTTGTGAAAATGTTGAGGAGGCAGAGGTGTAAAGGCAAGGTTTTAATTGCTGGACATGAAGGCATAGGAGCGCACAGGAGAGGACTAATGATCCACGTGTGACCCCCCCCACCCCTAAGAGGCAGCAAACTAACAAACTCTCTGCATCGACCCCCACTTCCTGCTCATTAACATACTGCAACTCACAATTCTGTCAGTCTCATATTAGTGGAAGCTAAGATATTTTACCTTCACACTACATAATGACCAAGACTGTGACTGGAATGACTGGGTGAGTAGTTTCTCCTGACTTAGTGCTTTAATAAGCATCTTTTTTATTTTAAATGCCCAAACTCATGCAGAATCACAGATGCTTTCAGGCCCAATCTTGAGGGAACTTCCCATTTACTTACTCTGAAACAGTTAAGACTTCTGATTCTCACTGCAACAAGTACCAAATACAATAAGAAGTGAAGAAATTAACAACTTTGAGCATTAAAACTTTCTTAAAAATGCAGATACATTAGTTTTGTTTTCTTTATGGAAATATTTGCTCAAAATTTCATACTAGTATAATGTAACCGGCATGCACGTATTCACACACACACACACACACACACACACACACACACACACACATGCACACACACACAAAGTGATGATTTGAGAAGCTGACCTTGGGTTTTTAATGCTATGCTGCTTCTTTTTCCAGATGTTCTTGCAGCACAGTGCAAAGTCTCAATGTAACAACACATTTTGTGAAATTGCTTATCTCCATTTTAAAATATCTGACATCCAACACTTCATACTTCAATAAGTAAGGCCTGTGTCACATAGGGTGGCATAAACACTAAAAATATCTAACACTTAAAGACAGCTGCAATTTAGATTCTAATTGTGTCCTTAGTGTAGCCTAAGAACCGATGATTAAAGTATAAAAGGTATGAGGGTCAAGACGTTTTGTGCAATGGACACATATGTGTGTTGGTGCAATGGACATGTGTGCATTTCTGAAGTGGACACATACAGACACGTGTTGTGTTTAACAGCAAAAGGTGAAGTGACAGGTTAGCACAAAGTGTGTGTTTCTATTGGGTCCTGTCACGTGTACGGATAAGCAATGCTAACTCTTGGGAGATTTTCTTACTTCAAGAAATAATTTTTAAAGCTGAATTTATGCCTCTGCTTTACATGTAAAAAACAGCTGATGATGTGATGTTTCCTTGAAGCAGTGCTGTGGATAACAGCTCAGACGAGCGTCCCCTGCAGCGTAGCTGTTAGTGCTTTTACAAGCAGCACGGAAAGCAGGCATGCCAATGTGTTCAGTGTCAGCGTATATGTTGGAGATACCCTAATGCTGTTAGATGTGTTGAGGATGAGGTGATTTGCAGCATGACTTGAGAACAACCGAGTTCCATGCCCGTGAGTGGTTCTTCAAAAGCTTAAAGTTCCCTACATATGGTAAATCTGTTTCCCCATATAACATGCACCAGTTTCCTTGGCTGCTGTTATTGCTGCAGTAATTGCTGTTGTACATAACGCAGAGTGAAGACAGCATAGCTTATATGGGATAATGTGAAGCGCTGCCCTAATTCCCTGACAAGAGCAAACAGCGGAGCCTGTTGTTGAAAGTCCCTGTTCAAAGCCTGGTTAAACCTTCTAATTTAATGGGGTGTGATGGAGTGTGTGGGTAAATGTTCGAGGTGAGAACACCACAGCGTTAAATACACACTCGACATCTGTATTCTATGTTTGCCCAGGAGACCTTCCTAAGTGGCTGTATCACACTCTGGACGCTCTGGCATAGTCTTGCTTTCTCACAGCTGGTGGATTTGACTCACCCCTCATGACTTTACACCTTTCCTTCTGGTGCCAGTTCCTCTCCGGCCAGCCCAGTGGCGTTGCCTCATGCCAGCCTGGAAGGTGCACAGCGCTGGTTTCTCTTCATTGAGTTCTATAGCCATGTGGAAAGTCTCCTTTCAGTTTCCCGAATTAATGGAACTTATGGACAGTAAACCAGACTTGCACCGTTAATGCGAATCATGCCTGGAAATGGATGGTAGATCTGAAGGGGTGTGTTTTAAGAACAAACAGTAGATATGGAGTGTCCTGTAATTTAACACAACGAGGTACAACAGTGGAGAGGAGTGGGCTCTCTTAAAAGCATAAATCACTAGATTCACAGTGTATTGTGCTTTAACACAGCAGGCAGAAGGGTGTGGGGGTCTGTGATTCTAGCTAAAACGCCATGGTATAGATGCAAATACTTCATCACAGACAGGAGAACATTAAAGCTGATGTTTTGCTATGTTCCCATAAACAGTACAGCATTTGTCTCATAGTCTTCATAGTGATTCAGTATCTTATGCACAATGAGAGTGGAGCAGAGGAAGTGGAGGGTGGGGGATATTCTAAAAACATAAATCAGTAGATCCACAATGTCCCCTTCTTTTAAGAAGTGAGGTTGAACAGTAAGAACAGCATAGGGCAGCACATTTCCTTCTTACAGAAATTATTGTTAGTTGTTGGTGTTGGTCAGGAAAGATGCCAGACAGGTACAAAACCTGGATAACACACACTTAAAAAATGTATTTACAAACTGCATTTTACTCTTCGCCTCACGTACACCCTTGTGGCATGACAAATCACTAAAAATGTTATAAAAAGGTTCCAAAAAATGAAGTTAAAAAGAACCCAAAATCCGTGTGATATTTATAAAACAGACAACAAGAGGGGAAGACATGAGGAGGAAAAGAAAATAGGTGATGAAGATGTGAGGAACTGCAATACAAGGCAAGTCAGTTACTTGGTAATGGATACTGAAAATGGCAAATACCTCACATGGTACAGATTGGCAAAGCTAGCTAAATACTATGGCAGTTTATTACACAAACAGGTGGAGCTGTGCTGAATTAGAATTGTTCAAGACTGTGCTCCAACATGCTATAACCAGAGGTTTTTGGCTCTGCCAACATTACAATATCATAATATGGCTGTATAAAGGTACTGTAAAATCTCATGTACACATCATGTAACAAATTATGTGACCTCCTTGAATACAAAGTAATAAAACTGCATACATAGATTGAGTCTCTTTTAATTTCTGATCCAATCTTCAGTGCCCTGAGGTAAATGGAAAGTAATGTCTTTAATGCAGAAGCCTTCAGTGCTCTGGCTGCTGCTCAGCCAAAACAGTATTCAGATCTCCTCTGCTCTTTCCTTGGGCTCTGTTCCCTGTTCCTGACACTGTCGGAATGCACCCTTTGGCTTGGATATTGCCAGTCAGTAACCCGCCGACTGAGGCTTGTCCTCAGCATCTGTGAGATGACCGGATTCTGAGGGCTCAGGACCTGCTCCTTGCTGATGGCTGGCAGTCTGAGATTTAGAGGTTCGCTCTCTTCCGTTTGCCTGTGTAAACACGCCCAGGACTGTTTCCGAGCCAGCTGTGCTTTGTGGCTGATGGCTTAATAAAGTGTGTCAGCAGCACGTTGCCATGTGCTAGCTCCAGACTGCATGAAAACTTAGTGGGGTCCAGCTTTACCATTCCGTTGCTTGTCTCAGCAGCTGCCACAGGTGGCCCGGACTGTAAGCAGCGCTGCAGAAGACATGCCGAATGGTGCCATTGTCACTCTGTCTTTACTCTCTGACGGCTAGCTAATGGGACTCTGGTGTTCTTCCTCATACAAGGCACCAGAACATGTAGAGCTGCATTAGTTACTCCTGGGACTAATTCTTTTCATTTTAAAAGCCTCTTTGGATTTTCAATTCCTTAATTCTTGAACATCCATTTTACAATAATTTTTAAAAATTGAAAAAACATTAACATATACAGCTAAAAAAGCCGTGATTGGACTGGAGAGTGTCATTATGGTCTAGAGCATGAGAATACAGCACATGTATGACATGCGCAGCAGGCTGTCAGAGATGTTCACAGTCAGATATGCTAAGGGACATGCCCTGCACGCTTCTTTTGGCGCCAAGGCTTGCTGTTAGACTGGACAGGGTTTTCCGACACGCTTAATGTCTTTGTCACTGAAAGGCATCGCTTCCTAGAAACGTGACACACACAGCCCAATTACCATTTATTGACAGCACTTATGATCAGTCATTCTATCTAGTGGCTCTCAGTACTTAAACCCTCTGGCATTAGCAAATCACTTTGAGGTGTTTTCCCAAGTGTGATGGTCACTCCTGATTGTTTCTAACATGCAGTCTTGTCTTTAAGTTCTTGCTCTTTTACCCTTCTCCACATACATGTCTCATTGTATTTTTGCTCTGGAAGGACTACCCAGGTTTTTTAGATCCTGGACACATCTGAGGATGTTTTAAATTGACTGTGCTGGCATCAGTGAACCTTGTACTCTGTAATTGGATTCTACTAACTTTTTCCTCATCACAGACCTTTTTCAAATAGAACTCAAGATTACCTGGAGAAATGACTGAACCTGCAGAGACTGAACTTTGAAAAATATTTTTTTCAAACTGTATGTGTGCATAAACATACATTTATAAAAAAATATCCATACACTAACAATGACAGTTTGAATGCCTCTGAGAGAGAGAGGATACTCACACATTATCTTCCTGTTTGAGTGGATGGAGCCTAATTAGCGTGTCGTCCTTTTGAGTGGGAGTGGCCAAATTAGCTTGTGCTTTTGTGTGGGTGGGTTTCACCTAGTTAGGGTGTGGGTCTTAGTGTTGTTCTTCTTGTAAACAACATGTTTGTAAGTAGTGGAGACTGCTTCCAGAGATAATCTCTGAAACATAAAGATTTTAATTTTTTTGTGAAGAGCTGAAGATTTACTTGTTGTATTTACATTTGGACACGAGATGGGGGGGGCGATTGGAAAAAGACCCATCCTAGCCCACTAGGTTGGGACCAGGGCAACTGGGAATAGTGGGGGGGAGGGAAATGCAATTGTGCTGGTCTGCATCTCTACGGGAGGTAAACCCAGATCATTTATAAAAGGTAAACGCTGTCAGTGAGCAGGGTCTTGGAAGCGCCACACTGCGTGTGTGATTTACGAGCTGGGCGTGTGGCTATAAATCATAAAGGGCCTTCACGTCCAGGCAGCGGGTCATGCAGACACTGCACATCTCCCCTGAAAACCGCCGCTGGAGAGTCCGAGTAGAAGAACAGCGCATGGAGGGTCCAGCAGCTCTCCAAAGGAGCTGGGAACAAACCCTGAACATGCTATGGCAGGCAGAAGGGTGTGGGGTCTGTGCTTTAAGACAAAACACCATGGAGGAAACAGGATAACTTTATAACAGAAATAATATAGAAATATACATATATGAAGGTATTATAAACATTATTTCATTCATCTTTGTAGACGCCATTTAACTCAGGTCTTTGGCCCTGTGGTTTGGGTGCTGACCCCCAGTATGAGGTCAGACTGGCTTCTGCTTTCATGCTGACCATTTTGTCGTACTGTTAAACAGCCACAACAGAGAGGAGGTCTATTTTTTAAAAATAATTCTGTAATATGATCATTTTGTAGAAAATCACATTCTCTCTTAAACTGCCTAAATTCACAAAGATATCACTGTGATTATTGAGATTGGCTGCCCTGAATTGGGTAAAAAGAATTGCTTTCCTGGTCTCCCCTCATACATAAGAGGTCAGGCAGCAACGCTATATAGCCATCCACAAAATACTGAAGACAAACAGCCCTTCAGACACCCAGGATCTGAACTTGGGTGCAGGTCAGACTTGTATTGACTCATGACTTCCAGGTGTTGCAAGCTCTATCTGTGTGCAGTTTTGTGGTGTCTACACTACCCATAAATCAGCTGGGGCACACTTTACACACCTTACATGTCTCACACACCTCATATGCCCCACACACCTTTTGTCTCTCACACCGCATGTGTCTCCCACACATCTTATGTGTCACACACTTGACGTCTCACATGTCTCAAAAAACTAATTTGTCTCACAGACCTCACATGTCTCACGTCTCATATGTGTCATACTTCATGTCTCACGTGTCTCACACACCTCATATGTCTTATACACCTCACGTCTCACACATCTTGTGTGTCTTACACATCTGATTTGTCTCACATGCCTCACACATGCCTCACGTATCTCACACACCTCACGTATCTCACACACCACACGTGTCGTAAGTGCTCCATGTCCCACACCACAGATATCTGACGCTCCTCACATGTCTCACACATTTCATGTCTCACACGCTTCACGTCCCACATGCCTCATGTGTCACATGCTTTACGCCTCACAAGCCTCATGGTCCACGTGTCATTCCATCGGTGTACATTGAGAGGGTGTAATCTTCCAGATCACGCCGATGTGTGAGCCTGTTTTATCTGGCCTGTTCAAAGTGAAATGTTGAGATAATATAAAGTACAATTGGATTCAGCACAGAAGAAATGCCAGCTTCTGCAATTACAAATTGATTTTTGCACAGCATATTCAATTTTTTAAAAATTATGGACCAGACCAAATGACTCTGACTGTTATTCAAATGAAAAACTTGGGGCAAAACTAACTCACGGGCTGTAAATAGACAAGCAGAAAGCTAAGTTAAGCTACAAGGTCAGTGGCACTCAGCAAACGCACTGAATGGAAGAGCCACGATGTCTGTTGTACTACAGACTTATAGAGCAATCTAGAAGAATTTACATTGCAAGAGAAAAACAAACGGGTGAGGGAACACAGCTGAAATAAACATCACACATCCTCCTTCTCCTCATCAAACCCATCTTCATCAGTCTCCCCCCACCTACGGCTCTCCAAATGAATGTCAGCCTCATGCAAGTGTTTCGTAAGTGCCTGGACCACCTCATGCAGCAGTGCTGTAACAATGTACTGTCAACGAAGAAACGCCATTGATTGATCTGCTTCTGTGCTAATCTGCTTTGTGTAGGGACAGAAATAAGTGTGAGTGTGTGTATTGTGTGTATGTACTCATGCGTTGCGCAGAGGCAGAGTGGAAGTGCAGCTCTGAACACACATTGTTTTCTTCATCTTTTCTTTTATGGATAGCAGGTAATTACATTTCCCAGAGCTTTTCAAAGGCCGCTCAGCCTGTAATGGAAAAATGAAATTGTGCTCTGAGCACAGGAACGGAAGCGTGAAATCTCGCGGCCCGCAGTTTGTCATTGTGAGCAAATAAACGACCAGCCGTGACCGAACACTTCCTAACGATGAGAAATTAAAACGCGGCGTTCACCGCGGCGAGCAAGAAATTTGCTCCCGAAGCACACAACGTGGGCCTGGGGAGTCACGGCAGATACGGCCCATTAATTATCGAATCCACGGACGTTATGACAAATGACCCCCGTCCTGCAGTAGCCTTCATAACATTGACTCGTACGTCGCCCGGGGAGCCCAAGACTCAGCACTTCTTGGTAAGTCAGCCTGCTGAGCTGACAGAGCTCTGGGCTTCTCGAGCCCAAACAAAGTCACATAGGTGCATACGAGGTGCACGTTTACAATGAGCAACCTAAGCAGAATGCCAGTGTGCTCTCTGAGAGGACCTGTGCACTTTTTGTGTGGGTCACTCTGCAGATGCTCATGGTGAACACGGGGGTCTGCTGCATTGACTGCTCCATATGCAGGCTGTGGGCAGTGTTAATATGGGCTGTGCTCAGGTTCCATTGGATACCTCATTATTTGCTGCTGCCCTGTTTTGCTCCATATGCAGGCTGTGGAAAATATGAATGTGGGCTATGTTCAGGTTCCATTGGATAGCTCATTGTTTGCAGCTGCCCTGTTCTGCTCTGTGTGCAGGCTGTGTAGAGTGTGAATGTGGGCTGGTTCCATTGGATACCTTATTATTTGCTGCTCCCTGTTCTGTGTGCAAGCTGTGAAAAGCATGAATGTAGTCTGTGTTCAGGTTTGCTGACCACCTCATTATGTGTGGCTGCCCTGCTCAGCCGTACCTAGTGCAGTCAAACAGATGACCCTACTGGCAGAGAAGCAGATCCACAGGGACCATAAGCCACTTTCAGATCAGCCTGAGGCCTGGCTGTGCTGTAAAGGGTTGCAGATTTATTTAAACCACCCACCATCTAAATCAACATATTTACTGTGGCTTCCTTAAAAATGCATTTGGGACTCCTGTGTTACCAAAAAAGGTTTTTAGTAGCAGAAAAGGAAAATAAAAGCCTTTCAGAAGGTGCTAAGAAAAAATAGCAACTTCAGGTCAAGAACAGAAAAAAGGCTTTCAGTAGCAGGAGAGGGAAAACATTTAGTCACCTGTGCAGCTACACGCCACACTTATGACTGTGGAAAAATCAAACTGGATATTTTTAAATGGACACAAATTCCTGTCAGTTAATCACATCCTCTGTAAAAGCACTCGGATTTCTAACAGCACAGCAGGAGGCTCAGGTTGGATAGATGCTAACCTTAAGGCTTCTCTGTCTGTGTCCAATGAGGGCTTGCTGCTGTTACAAGGCACTTAACCTAGGCTGACCCAGTGAAACATCTCACTGCATAAAGCCATCAAATTCTCAGCTGCTTTCATCACATATGTCAGCTAAAAGTCACACAGGACAGAACGGGTGTATCACGGAATAACTTATTTCTGTGGCATCGGTGCTCAGAGGTCTCCTGTCATTTTTCACGTTTCGGCTGAGTAAGAATCGTGGTGTGTTTGAAACCCTTGCGTTCATCCTTCATCTCCTCCTCCAGGATAAGCACTCATGCTGCAGCGCTTCGAAACAGCAGCGTTGTTTTGAAACAGCGGCCCGTGTCCCTGCGGACCCGCTCAAATGACAGCTGTTGCTAGGGCCCCTGCGCAATCTGGCAGCAATTAGACCCCGCGTTTAAAAAACAAGGTGAGTCAGGACCTTTTAATGGCGCTCCACCCCTGAATGGCCCCGCCGCAAGACCGGCTGAGCTGTGGAGGCGAGAGAGAGAGCCACAGACGCTCTCTGTGCAGGGAGGCACCAAGCGTCACGGGTCTGTGCCTCTGGCAGAGCACAGAGGGCACACGGCCCAGTACAACAAGGAGCGCCGACTCACAGGGGGGCCGGGTGTCCTGGTCACGTTAGTGCAGGTCTGTGGTGTGGGGCGAACCGAGTGTGCACAATGTATAAGAAGGGCCATGGGTGTCCTAGAAGGGTCTCCCTTGGCAAGGAGCTTCCAGTCCCTGCTTCTAGGCCTGTGTTTCTGTGCCACGTTCTATTACTTATTTATTTGAACAATGCTGGTATGACACATCCTGCCAAAAATAAACAGTTTTCAAGCCAAAACTGCAAGCTCAGAGTGATTATTGTAGCTCAGTTGTTTGAGTGGAGGGAAGTCTCTTAGCTGTTGTCCGATGCTGTTTTTTGTGGCGTGAGAATGTTACTGTGAGCTTTTTTCATTAGTGACCCATAAGGATTTCCTCCACAGAGCATTATATAATCACTCAAGAACAAATCACACTAACGACTCTCTCTGAAGATGCTTCTTAAATTCCGTTTTGTATATTTGTCAATTTCTCTTTTTGTATTTTGCTCACATTAAGAACTGATGCAGTAACATAAATGAATACCTATCATTCAGACAAGGCAGTACGTTGGGCAAAATCATATGGGTAATTTAGCAACCTAATTTTTTATATATGCTAATTTAGAAACTATGTATGGGAAATAACACACAAATTAACAAATAGCAAATGACATGTCAGAAATGTTGTTGTTACGTTACAGTACAATCAACCTTGTGCTTAGTGCAATGTCAATTAGATGAAAGGACTGAAATGTGGGTAGGTGTAAGCAAGAATTTAGTAAGAAAAATAAAGAGAAATACTAACATAAACTTTACACTAGTGACTCTCCAACAGAAGCAGCACAACTGACATGTGAGTGCTGGTGTTTGGACCAAACAAGACTTTAACAGCAACACAGAAAGCAATTGAATACATTATTTGGACAACCAAAAGCTCCTAAACAGAAGGCAACAGGTTGCACTGTCAGGGCAATTCCTGTAATGCTCCAAGTTTCCAGTAAATAGCGTAGTGGTGTTAGAATGACAGGGCAATGCGAGTGAAATACTCTCAATTTTATTGAGAGAAAAGGACTTTTCAAAAATGCTCAACTGGCTATTTACTGGAACAACAGTTTATTTACATCAGGAGCGGGCTTGATTTTTGTATGCATGATGACCTTAATTTGGCTATAAGGGCCAGAGCTGAGTCACATGCTGGCAGCCGTGGCCTTAAGTGAGTCATAGACAGGCCGCCGCTGGGCCGACGTGAGTCACAGAGTCCTGCTGGTCCAGAGGACTGCATCAGGAGGCCAGGAGCTAGCAAGGGCTTGTGTTCTGCCTGACTGACTAAATGAGACAAGCTGAGAGACATTCAGCAGGGGTTTATACCTGTGTGTGCTGATTGGTGTCGCACGCAGTGTTCTGAACGCAAGTCTTTGTCTTCCTGCGGCCATGCCAGGCGTAAGCAGTGCTATTTGGTGTCATTGTTCTCTTTCAAAAATTTTCACAGAAGATACAACAGTGTGATCTGTGGGGGGTGTAGGGGAGGTGGTGGTTGCTTTCCTGCCAGAAAACAGCAAAACTCTGGTTCATTAGCAATGTTTGCTGTGGGACTAGCATAGTGCTGACCAACAGCTGTAG
The DNA here is from genome assembly GCA_025773905.1 of Chitala chitala. Classification (NCBI taxonomy): domain Eukaryota; kingdom Metazoa; phylum Chordata; class Actinopteri; order Osteoglossiformes; family Notopteridae; genus Chitala; species Chitala chitala. Next base: position 20,123 of record JABJVR010047712.1, read on the forward strand.
CCAAGGCGAGTGGCTCTCAGCGTTTTCAGTCTCTTCTATGTCAGATCTGTTTTAGCTACAGCTAACCTTACAACAGCCGCTCAGAACACCTGCTGTGCATTTTCCGTGGCAAACGTGATGCTGGACAGGTCTCCTGATGGCCCAGGAGAATGGAATGCTGTTTCCTGGTATAATATCCTGGGGAGATATTGATGTGAAGAAACAGGACATGGTGTGTTGGCTGAAAAGCTAGAAGAGAAGGTGGTGCCTCAGGAGGGAGCAAGGACAAATCTATGGAGTACATACAGTAGTATACAGGACATATGCAGTAGGTAGGGATTAGGCATGAAGGATGTACGTACAAGACATAGATTAAGTGTTAAGTGGGTAAAGAGTAGATGTGTAGTAGGTATAGATTAGGTAGGATGTGGAATAGTCGACCCCACACACCCATCACATAAACTGTTCAGTCTACTGCCGTCTGATAAAAGGTACCAGAGTATGTGGGACTGTGTAACAGCTTCTTTCCCCAAGACATAAGACTCCTTGACTTTCAGAGGCTGGACTGAAAGAGAAATCTCTCTCACACTCACCAACACTGCACTGCTGCATTTATGATCATTGTATACAGGTCATCAAACTGTACACTTTACACAGAACTGTGTCAGTGCTCCTTTTTCTGTTATGTTTGCTTCTTGTTGTTTGCACTCTGTATAGTACTACTTGCTGTCTTGCACACTTTATATTCTATTAGTAGATTTGTGTTGTCCTTTGTGTTGTTTTATGTAGCACCTGGTGTCCTGGGGAACATTGTTTCATTTCACTGTGTACTGCACAAACTGTACACAGTTGAAATGACAATAAAACCATTATCCTATCCTATCCTGTCCTATCCTATCCTAGATATGGATTACGTATGGAGAAGGCATTATGGAGCGGTTTAATAAGTACAAGAGAATAAATAAGGAATAAAGAAGGAAAAAAAGATCTCTTAATTTGGTGGAAAACATGGGCTGACCGGTTTGAGATGAATTTCCTTTAATGTAACAATGTACCCTTTGAGGCAGATAAATGAAGCAGAGCTATCACATGACTGTTTCTGCTTTTATATTGGGAGTATCAAAAGACCATAGATAGGTCAAAATAAAATAGGATGGAGGAGAGTAGCCTTAAGCAACTCAATTAGAGGGATTTGAGCTGATGGCTCATTTAGTTTCCTGTAGCTTCTGCCCTTATGGCTGTTAAAATGGTTTATTTGCCACTTTTAGACCCTTACCTGAGGCACTGACATTCATTTTGTTGCTATGTCAAGCACTGATCCAGTTACACATTTGTAGAAACCAGTTAGATCGAAGGCCCCATTTTTAAGACACTCCCACAGTGTGTTGTTTCGAGCATCACTGCAGCATGCAATGGGATGCTTAGAACAGTGTAGACTCACGTTCCAAAGTCACAGGCTCTACATTGGATTCTGAGTGACATCATATACTGGTAGTGAGCAGGAATTCCAAAGCATTACATACTATAACTGATAAAACATTTCCCGAGAACACACTGCGCACAGTTAATGACTTATTGTTTTAAACATGATGAAATGTTCACTGCTCTGCTAGAAGGCACTGAGAAGATATACACTGGAGCTGTAGCTGTAAGGTGCTGCTTAGCTGTAAGATTTCATTTTCATCATTTTATTTCTTCAGTTGCAAATCTTAAAACAGCCGCAGGCTTCTCTGTCTGTGTGAAAGAGGAGGAAGGTCTGTGGGCATAAAACAAAGAGAGACACACCATTGTATCACAGGACACCTCTTTGACAATGCTGGTTGTGACGTATTTGGGTTTGCTTAATAACTTTTATTTTACAGAGGTTATTCAGTTTTATGTTGCTTAATGAGTTACATCCCCCTTTGGTGTAAGGTGATTATTAAAAGTAAGATTAGTGCACCCAAATGGACGAAGCTGTGTTATATAAAGGCCATATACAGTTCAGCTGGGGTTTACTGTTGGTGAGGGAGGGCTGTTATTATTGAGATTGTGGTAATAAAAGGTAGCTTTATTGTTATTGAGATAATCATGAAATTCAGACAAGCATTGGAGTGCTGTCAGGGGCTACCATTTGGGATTTAACCTATCAACAACAGCATGTGAAGAGTATAATAGTTCATTATTACTGACTTTATTTGTGTTTGACCACTCTGGGTGTATTCCTCCTTTCTTTCCTGCTTAAGATATTTCACATAACACTTTGTTCACATAGAGAAGGTAAGATAAAGTGTAGGGTTGATGGATTCTGTACACCTTTCCATTACTCTTCTGTTTGGGTTCATTTCCATAATCTCAGAACATGGCTCATAGAACAGTATTCTAAGTGTAGGGCTCTTCAGACACACGTTCTCCTTTTCAGACGGTTCTGTAGTTCCTGCCTTTTTTTCATGACCTGTCACCATCAGGTTAATACCCATGTACAGCCTCATGCTTGCTTTTTACACCTGTTTATTATTTTCCACTGATATTTCCTAATGGCCAATAATCTTGCCTAAAGATATCTGCCAGATGATGATCCAAATACAGAAAAAACACACAAACAGTGCCATTTGTTTTAAAACAGAAAGCAGAAACATTTATGAACGCCTTTCCAAGGAATCTCAGAATCTACATGGTATCTCCTGAGCACAATTTTTTGGAATGATGGATATTTGTGAGTAAAGTATTGTGACTGATGCACCAGTAAGTATACCAGTAAGTATACTTTAGTGTGTGTGTCTTGCTGCACAGCAGAGCAGAGTGTGAAATAGAAAACTAGGCAGCTAACCTTGTTACCATGGAAAAAGCACAAAATAAAATAGTGACTGCATTTTCTACAGTAAATTAAAAGAGTAGGCTTGTAATGCTCGCTTTTATGGCTCTCTGCAGAAAAAATGATTTATTCTACTTTTCTCTACTTTCTAACTTGACTTATTTTCTTTTCATTATTTTAAAATGCAAGTTTTAAGGCAATTCGGTTTCTTTCTCAATTTTTGGAAATGACAAAATTTTAAATCAGAAATTTAATTTTATATTTCTCTTTATTTTCTCTCTCCAAGATAGAAGTTCTGGTCTTCCCAGCCAGAACTTCCATACAGCACAGCATCAGAATCAACTTGGGATCTTCAGCGATGGTCCCCACAAAGTCTGCTAGAAATCTGGGTGTCATCATTGAGCAACTAAGCATTGCCAAACACATCCATGACTCAGACATGCAAATTTGCCCTCTTCACCATCAGAAAGATCAGACCCTACCTTTCTGAATATGCTACCCAATTCCTTCTGCAAGCACTCATTGTCTCTTATCTTGACTACTGCAATGCTCTGCTAATGGGGCTACCAGCTTGTGCAATCAAACTTGTCTTGATGATCCATCAGGCAGCAGTGTGTCCCATGTTTGATCAACTAAAGAGGACAAATGTCACACCACCGTCCACATCTCTGCACTCTCTCGGTGTGGCTGCCCGCCTCAGGTTCAAAGCTCAGACGCTCATCTACAGAGTGGTCAGCTCAACAGCACCTCCCTATAAGAACACTCTCATCCAGGCCTACAATCCCTCTCAAATACTGTGCTCAGCAAGTCAACAGCATCTAGTGGTCCCTACACAGCAAAGATCTTCAGCTCAGTGGTCCCACGATGATGGAATTACTTACCTACCTCTGCACACTCAGCACCCTCTCTCCCAATATTCAGAACACTTTTGAAGATTGAACTCTTCAACTTTTGTCTACTACAAAAGAAACCTGCAGTAACCTATATAATTATACAGGTATATGACCACATTGTTATTATTTTGAATAACATTAAATTGTTTCCAGGTTATATCTTTTTTATTTGTTACTCAGTGGATGGATCATACCAGAAAATGACAAGAAACAAAGGCTGCTTTGGGGTATCCGAGCAGTTGTCTGCATAAAAAGATGTCGAGACAATACAAGGTCACTTCCCAAGAAGCACTAATTTAACTTAGGCTAAACTTTCTAATTTGTTTATTTATGAGCAATGGGATGCAAGATGGCTCATAGTACAATTACCAATGTTACACCTGTGGCTATGTAATGCCTCAGCCACTTTTGTGTGACAGCAAATATAAACCTGTAGAGATCATTTACTCCCAAACATATTAATCACATTCAAAATGAAAGCCATTAAGCACAAATTTCAAAAATGTCAGGCATAATATAGAAATGAGAGACAGATTGATCTACGCATACAAACCCTCTTCATTCTATTGACCCTTGCGTAAGTCCTTCTTCATGGTCTTTCAGTAATTTAGACCTTTTTGTTGCCAGCACATCTTCTTAGCTTTCGATTCCGCTCTGATATTCCAGAACTATCAGCCTTTGTGGTCTTCCTTACTCAGTCCAAATTGACATCCCCATTAAAGGGTCATCAGGACAAGTCATTGGCTTCTCGGTGTAGGTTGTCAGTTGTGCAGCCTTTTAAAACCACTATATTATGAGAAAAGTGACTTAATTCCCTGAATAATTTCATTAATCATGATAAGGTGTGCACATTTGAAGTTATGTACTGCAGTTGCGCTGAGCAACCGTAAATGTAATAGCTCTCAGATTGAAAGCCTCTGGCATTTCCTTATAGGACAAATCCCTTTTCATAACTGCTATTCATTTTTGTCAGTAGCTGACTCCTAGAAACAACTACTATGCGGAAAGTCGTTTTCGGTTCGGTTTCCATTTGTTCAAAGATTGCCTGCATATGTGTGGGGAAGACAGGATAAGCGAAGCTGTTATTCATTTTGTCCTCTCGGTCACAAATAAACGTTGGGAAAGACTTTCGGATCACCAGCTGAATTACATAGTATTACTCCAAAGTGAAATACAATTTCCAAAGCAGTTCTGTTTTAAGTAGAACACCACCAGCTGCAATTGTACCGTCAGATACTTACGAAACCAAGGTCGTTAGTGCAGTTACTGGATGTGTTATCCTTTAGTGTGTCTTATTCTCTTATTCTTGACATTCACGAAATAAAAAATCATTAGTTTTCATTAGCTTTAGTTCTGCACATTAACATGCATAACATTTCTCTCGAGTTAAATGCGACGTCCCATTTAATGCCCTCAGCTGAGGTTGGTTAAAAGCCCGAGGAAGTAATTTATTCCCAACTACATAAATCATCATATTCAATCTGAACATGTCATTAAGGCAAATTTATTTTTAAAATGTCGAGAATAACATTGGATAAAACGAAAGACAATCTCACAACGGTCACCTTTCTCAGCCTTCGTGAAAACAGATCCGCACAGTTTCGAAAAAAGCGATCTGAACTGTTAAATTTAAATGGAAGAATGGAGTGTGTCTTTTTAATTTAATCCAGATGTTATATTTAATGTATTTAAATTATTTTTAGTCATTCATTTCTCAGTGTCTTGTTTCATTTTTTTTACAATTTGACGCGGTGGCTCGGTGGTAAGCGCTGTAAAACCCGTGGCAAGGCGATGTGCGCGGATAGTTAACCCGGGGCCAGCTCATCAGGAACAGCCGAAAGTTTACTGCATTTATTTGCAAGATGATCTCTACAAACTATTAAATAACTAGATGCTGGTGTGTTATTGTATGTAAATACATTAATTAACAGTGTAACTAAAATTATTGAACCATGTCTGGTATCTGAGGCTGAGTTGAAATTGTGTATGCTCTCACAATATGGGGGTAGTATTTCTTCGTTCAGGCTGCCAGTACACGGACACACATCAGACGGTCATGGAAGGCAGAGGGCTTTTCTTTTCGGACGAGCTACGCTGAATGTCTGCAGGCGTTGTGCCTTAATGTGCGGCATGCTGACACGATAACGTTTCCTGCATTTTTCTTAGCAGCAGAAACGCATGCGTTATGTAACCAACCTAAAGTGATGCCTTCGCCTGACATGTGGGGGTAGATGTGTGCTACATTTCCCTCCCCCACAATGTCGTATGGTAAACATAGGGGAGAATACATGTTCTGTTATACATGTTCTGAAAATTCTGCCTATCAAGAATGCCTGATGTTAGCTGTTGGTGGTACATGTGAGGATGGAAAGTGCTGTTGTGGTACGATGGTTACACCAACATGTTTAACCTGAACATTGCCAGTGCTTATCCCAGAGTAGCCCTGTTGACCCTTATGCCAGCCAGTGCAGAGATTCGATCTTGACAAAACTGCCCCTTTCTCTACCAAATCCATGTTTTTGTCCTTACTTGCCCCTCTGAAAGTCAGCATGACAGCTTACCATAAATCACTGAGGAAACCTGGGAGTGTGCTCTTCCACTTCAGGGTCTATGTCTCGGTCAGAATGTGAGGTTCTGAGATCACTTTATTAAGTGATCTTGACCACTCCACACCTGTCTCACCTCATAATGTTGTCATGGGCATCAGAGTTCAGAGAGCTGCCCTACTTTCAGTAAACCCTTTAATGATGTGTTAGTGAGACAAGATTGGCCATTTGTGGACATGGGAAATTAGGATTGAAACTTTAAAATGACCTTTTAATGAAATTATTCATAGAAATGGTATTAAAGGGGGAAAAGCGGTCCATTTTCAGTGCTGGATTTGTAACACCAGATTTTGAAAGTTAGCAGGGGAAGGATTAAGCCATAACCTTAAATTGGCAGACTTCATTTTGGGCACGTTTATGATGTTCAGGCACAAACTCCCCCCCCACCCCCCCTTGTGGAAG
>JABJVR010047713.1:0-26793 GCA_025773905.1 Chitala chitala
AGCACAGGGAGAACATGCAAACTCCATGCACACAGACCCAAGGCAGGAATTGAACCCCAGGCCTGGAGGTGCGCGGCGACAGTGCTAACCACCACGCCGCCTAATCCTATTTATATTTTATTTTATTTTTATTATTTTATTCTATTTGGTCCATTCTATTTTCATTACTTATTCTACCTCTTCATTACTTATTCTACCTCTCTTCTACTTTGCGAGAAATGCAACCGTAATTTCGTTCATATGTGTACTTGTGACGTAAAAATGAATGACAATAAAGTTTTGAATCGGAATCAGAATCTAAAAAAGCTGCTTATGTTATGGGCTCTTACCACTCTGTCCTGTTGCGATGCTGCCCCCTGGGGTTCTTTCATGGTGCTGCACTGGGAGCTGGGTTTGGGAAGGTGAGCTGTTGTCTCCCACATCACCTCTGTCTCTACCTGGCCCCCCACACCATGGCAGTACCCCTCAATGTCCCAAAGCTGTTAAAGCAAGGGGACAGCCATTTGACCTCAGGGGTGCCCTTCTGCCAGCTGTTTTGTATTCTAAGTTGTATGTTTGCATAAATTCTGTCATCAGAAGATTTATGACTTTTGGCCTCTCAGCTTGTTATTATGCTAGCATAGCGTTGCTCAGCACAGCATGTTCAGCTCTGTCTCTCTGTAACATCACTGTACTTTGTCCTTTTTTCCCTGGTTTCCAATCTAATTCTCACAGCTGACTGTCACAGCTGGTCAACAAGACATCCAGCTTGCAGTGGTATTATGGGAACATGTCCATGTGCTGCCGTGATCCAGTGTACTAGCACTGTGATCTGAATGGGCCCACCCTTCATCACTCAGCCATGACCACTGGTCTTCATCCACCATGATCACTCACTTTTAATACTTTTTTAAAAATAACTGATCATGTACAAAGACAACTTAAAGGCATTTGGAAATATACAATAAATGTTGATGGGACTTAATTTATTTATTATCAATTTTATATATTATGCATTGTATTTAATTTTCTTTTACTGTTGTTTTACTTATTTCATTTGGGTGTATTTGTTGCTGTATATAATTTGTTTTTTGCTGTTGTTTCTCATAGTGTTTTGTTGTTACTCCATGAGTGTAAAACAGTTTGGTTACCGGTATTGAATTTAAATGTGCTCTATAAATACATTTTTAATTGAAATAGAAAATCTACTCATCAGCTAATAATCATATAATAAGAATTGTGTTGATAGGTATGTGAATGGCCCAATCTGTCTATTTTCATTGTTTATTTGCTACATATAGAGTGATGGTCAATGTATGTTCATTAACATGATGTTCTTCCTAATAAAACTTTGTGCAATACTTCAAGTATTCAACAGAGCATAAAGGCTTGTCACATGAGAGTTCATATCTACTAGCCTCAGGTTCACATTGTGTATAAACAAAATCACCATGTTTACCATGATAGCTTACCTTGATGTACCCTCTATTGTCCCCTGTGAGCAGCATCTTGTTCTGGGAGTCAGTGGCCATGGTGCTGACAAACGTGTGTTCCTCATGAGTGGCTCTAAACCTGCCCATTAGCCCCCCTTGGTAGCCAACAGACCAGGCATAAATGAAGCCTTCAGCGGTGGCAGAGAGAAGGATTGCTGTGTCTGGTCTCTTGTCCTGGGCCTCCAAAAACAGAACCTAGGATGGCAATGGGAATCTAAACATCACATATCATCCAGAAATGACTCACAACAGAAACCATAGAAAATGACTGTGGCATTTCACCAAACCAAAATTCTGCTCAAGGTGCATTTCAGTGTTAAACCACAAGATGTCACAAGCATTCTTGATCTTAAACCATTCTTAATCAGACATGATTCTATGAGTAGAACCTTTAAGACCGCCAGTCTGGATTTGTACAGATGCTCTTTGCTGAATGATTCCTTCTTAGCTGTACATTTTGATCCGAACACTGCAGTGCTCTTTAGCATTTTCTGCTTAGGGTCCAGACGCTCCTGCTGCAATGTGACAAATACACAGCAGTGGTCAGTCAGTGGTTAATAGCAACTATCAGAAGGTACCTGAGACTTTGGTCAATATAAGAGCACATCATAGGGCAAATAGAAGATTTCAGAGGATGACAGTAAAAGCACAACACCATGACAGGAGACTGATATGACTTTGACGTTACTCTACCAGCCCAGTGTGACTGCTGCTCCAGTTGACAATTCCAGTCCACACAGATGTTAACCATGTAGCAAGTGTGGTGCGGTACTCAAAACTCTGATGATGCTGTAGTACTCCCAGTTACATATGTAACACAAACTGCTTCAGCAAATCAGTCAGGAACAACTAAGCTAATATCTAGACAAAGAGTTGCAATTTTTACTGAAGCAGCTCAGTGTAACTTTGTATAACTTTCTCCAGAGCACAACAAAAAGACCTATTTTAGTGCCTTCAGCCTGTGGTGTTCTGGTCACAAGTCCATAAGACCATATTTGGAAAGAGAAATTTTACCTTTCAGGACATTAACCAGAGCAGAAAACACCTTGAGAAATTCAATGACTTGAAGATCTGTTGAGTGAGGATGGCAGATGTGATTGTTTATGAGAGAAAGACAAACTTTGGGCACTCTTACCCGGACTGGCTGGAGAGGCATCCAGCTTTCAGTGGCGTTGAAGCGTAAGAAGGCCTCTCTGGAATCCACCTTCCAGATGATGATGTCCCCAGTGTAGGAACCCGTAGCCAGCATGCTATTGCCATAAGCGTGCATTGAGTAGATGTCATCTGAGTGGTAGCAGTTCCAAACCCAGCACTCCAACTGAGCCAGCTCTGCCTTGACATCACTGCATTATCAGGAGGACATATAGGAGGTAAGAGTCTCTGCATCCTGTCTCTAACTGGAAATTCATACATGTGCAACAAGTATAACAGCACATGAAACTAGGTTCATTGCATAAAAACTGCTATATAATTTCTTAAGTATGCATTTGCATTTCGTATTTAATCACCCAAAACAATATATATGCAGACAAATGCACATTAAACCTATGTCTGATCTGAAATTAAACAAATATATGTATTTCCAGACATGGATAACTTTTATTGAATGAACAATTGGTACAATCGGCTTGATGGCACTATTGATGACAAAATTATTCATGTCACAACACAGTAAAACAGACAGCATCTCCTCCTAAATGTTTTCCCCAGCATTTTACAGAAAGTATGGATTCTTGTACTCACGTGTAGGTCATAATACACTTGCTCCACCCAGACACACAAATTCTCTCCTTGATGTACAGAATACTGGTCACCTGAAAAAACAGGAATGTCACACGGTAATAACTTATTCTGAAGACTGTTGTAAGTGAAGTCCAAATTAGAGTAATTAGACCAATCAATAAAGTAAATGCATAATAAAAATTGGCTGGCACTGCACTCTCCCTGTTGTATGCAATAATAAATCTCATATAGAAAATATGTGGGACTCTCAAATCACCATGTGAATAAAAGCTTTTTTTCTTTAAAAGGTAAAGGATGCAAAAAACGAATGTATACAAGTAAATCTAATTAATGACAAAAATAAAGACACAGGACAGCTTTGATTCACACTGAGTATGCATTTTTACCTTGGAACACAACAAAATTTGCTGTATACCATAGTCTATATTAAAGCCCAACACCACATTAGGACCATGGTCTTGCCCTGTAAATTAAGCTGCAGCATGATCTTTCTGCGCTTTCATACATCATGCTTGATATAATATAAATGTTAATACTTTTATTTCACAGCCTTGGCAGCAGAAACTTGAAATGTTGGAGAATGAGGATCGGGATAAGGCTCTCTCCATTGGCCGATGTTGAGAGAAAGACAGGGGTTGTGTGTGCATGGTCCCCTACCTCACTGGCATGCAGCACTGGAAAAGTCCAGAGCAACGTCCCTGTGTTGAAGTTCCAGAGCTGCACGGTGCCATCCCAGGAACCCGTAATGAGCCTGCTCTCAGTCCCATCAAATGACATAGCCGTCACTTGCACGGGGCCCCACGTTGATGTCTGAAACTGCATCGCCATTTCCCCTGTCAGGACGTCCCACACGGTTATCTGGCCACCATGGCAACCGCTCACTACCTGAGCCACAAGAAGAGCATTAAATGACTCCAGCTAATTAATTAGCACAATCTTTCAAAAATGCCTTTTTTCAACATATTCTACTTTTCTCACAAAACAGATGTTGTATGTGTTCAGCTTGAGACACATAGATGCTATTTGAATTAGAAACAGGAGAGCAAAGTAAGATATGTATGAAGACATTGAACACCTTGCAAAGGTGTGACGCACCTGTTTGAAAGAGGTATTGTATAGGGCAGTGCAGAGGGTCTGCTTATGTGATGTCTTCACCTTTTCATGTGCATCTGTCTTGCATCCCTGAAGAACCCCGATCTATAAAGGTACACAGGAATGCACATGCACACATTAAACATGACTAGTTTACCTTTCTGATGTGTTAATGTTTTGATGTATGCCTTCAGACATTTATAGCATTAGTGTGAAAAAGTGTGACATCAGCGTCTTGCCATCATGACTGTTATCCACACGGATAGAAGCATGCAGCAAATGTGAGGTGCGGGCTTTGGTACTGAACACGACCCAGGGAGCACAAAACGTGGGCACCTATGGTAACCAAATGACACAGTTCCACAGGCTGCCATTGTTGCCATAAACACAAATATCAACTGAAGGGCTGTGGAGCCTCACCAGGAGGGAGGCCAGCACCAGAATGTTAGTGTCACGGTTGTAATAGATGTTGGTGACAGGCTGGTCCTTCATGTTGACATCCCTCAGGTTGAAGTTTTGAACACAGTGGTAGGAAACTGTTTCCCAGATGCGTATGTTCTAAGCAAACAAGAGGGTGGGTGGGCAAAGTATAATGTCACACAAAGATCTCTGTCAGGATATGAAGATCAGAGCAACAGGCTATTTAGTACACCTAACCTAAACACTAATTCAGCTTCTAAAAACACAGCTGAAAATACTCTGCAGTCTCTGTAAGTGACACCCAGATACCATATTGCCACATTATATATTTTTATACACAAACTGAATACTTATGAAAAACACCAATCTGGCTAAAGTGGCGGACTTTAGTGTAATCTTTTTGAAAAAAAGTTATGACTTGTGATCTACATTTCGGTGTTTTAGCAGAATGAGTCAGATATAGTAAGATGCTAAATAAAGGACAGATTAAGGCTTGGCTTTGTGTGGAACCTACAACCTGTGCAGAATCAGCCACAAAGCCACACCACTAATGAGCGCAGATGTTGTGGGTTTACACACGTGTCCAGCGAACAGCAGACCTTGTCCTCAGAGAGGCTGATGATTTTTTTATCCCGGCCATTGATCACAATGTCTGTGATGGCCTTCAAATGACCCCTCATTTTCCAGGTTTCCCGGTCTTTGTTGGACTGATCCCAGATCCTTACAGTCCTGTCGATGCCGCCAGAAGCTATAGCACACGTGCAGAACATCGCAAAATATCCACGTACAAACAGAAATGTGAGTTCTACTCACAGCGTAAACACGGCACAGATGCTCAACTTCGATTTCAGCTGTTCTCACGGGAAAAGCGCCAGCTATTTGATAGATCGTTTAAACAATTTTTAGATAAAATATATATTTTTTAAAAGTTTCTTACCAAAAATTTTCATTTCTTCAGAATAATCAAAACACAAGATTCCCATCCTGACCGCATAGGAAAGTTTCCTGCATTGAGCCAAAAAAAACAATATCAAACCATACAGAAGTATAGTTTGGGTGGAATGATTTCTATCCACTTATAAATAACAGTTAGCTTTTTTCTCTTTCCAGACTTCTATTGCAAATGTGGCCAAAGTCTTCAGTTAATGTGTAATTCTGCATAGGTCCATTTCTAGTAACACAGTATAAAAACAATGCTTAGAAGCATCGCTACAGCTACATAAATGCACATGAAAATACAAGCTGATGTAAATATGATCAAGGCAGCTGCATGGCTCCAGTATAAAACCACTTCAAAATTTGTGGAAAGGTGAATAACACAGTACTGATGTCCTCATAAGTAAGAAGGACAAGGATGTGAAGACAGAGCAAAGGGTTGTACCGGACTTTCTTTTTATGGCTGAAGGGTAGAAAGGCCAGCGCCAGGGAGGCCTGATCTGAGTTAGAGCACGAGGCAACAGCCCTCAGGAACGATACGAATCTGACCTGGCGGCACCACTCATTGTGGAGAGACTGGTATGAGAAGACAGAGGTTTACGATGAACGCCAATGGGGGGAACCAATGTATAAAAATGGCAATCGGCCAAACTCAATTTACCAGTCTACTTGGAAAGACTAAAAATACTGTGGACTTTCATTTATATAAGGTAGACCTGTACCACTTTGCCCTCCTGCTTTATTATATTATTATGGGCTCTCTCTCACACATGGCTTCAGTGTGAAATTCCTCTCAATATAATGCTTCCAATAGAGTTTTATTATAAAACCAGCTATAAATTCTTTTGCTCACAGTTTGAGATATAGCCATTTATCACTTAAGTTAGTGTTATCTGAGTTTATACTCACCACTTTAAAATACTGGTAATGCTCTGATGTATTTTTCAGCAAGATCGGCACAGAGATCTGAATCTTGTCTATTTACAAAAAATAATAACGTTAAAACTCAACCTTATCTGTTTGATCCAGAAAAAGAATTAGGGTATGGAAACTAAACTCTGAACTTGGAACACCTCAAATTACAAGGCTTGTATGATAGATTATTACCACCAGCTACCTAAAGGGATCATTGTTCAGTTTTAATCTTACCTCATTAAAAAGCAAAAAGTAGGTAAATTGAGTAGTACATTTCACCTAGATTTCAGTACTATACTGTATGCGTGTGTGTGCCAAGAACACAGAGCACTTTCCAAAATCCTGTCAAGGCAGTATTTAAACAGGCTACTATGGCAATTTTCTGAACATAGCACATGTTGCTTTCTTAACCAGCAAAGCACAGGAGTAGTTTAGCACTACGCATGCTAATTCCAAAGAGAGCGAGACGGCAGCCTTCTGTATGAATGCTGAACAGAGGACGGTACAGTACTGCTGAGATATATCAAAGCTGTGGTCAGACAGTACAGGCTTGCATATATACGCAAAAGTAGGCACACGTGTGTACGTGTGCCCACGCTCGGCTGAGTCACTGGGAGTCACCTCTTTGACCTCAGCACAAAGCAGTTTGTTGTGCATCTTAGGAGACAACACCAGTCCATTGACAGCAAAGACTGTAACTCCCACACACATATTAGCTACAGCCCTGCCTTCTTAAAGATCCTTTCTTTAGGGAGTATCCTCGGTGCACTAGAATATGGGGCCAGGGTCCAAATACAGGCAGATGCAGTACCTGCTTTTAAGGCGCTGGTGTTGAAGAGGCCGTGTAAGGTAATGTCAGAAGAGGAGAACACTGTCACACAGCCACCCATGTCCCCAATGGTGAAAATACCCTTCTTTCCGTCCGTCCTGGGAGGGAGGAAAATGGTATCAAAAAGCACAAAGGGTCACGTAGTTATGAGCAGCAGTTCAACATGTCCCCAACACCTGTTATATAGCACAGGGCCAATAGTACACACTTGAGGCACCTACACTGTGAATGTCAGTGAAACCTCGTAAGACACATACTTCCTACCTTCATCATCATCATCATCATCAAAAACTTATACTAAAAGATATGTCAATCACATATTAAAACATAAAATGCTAAATTAAGCAACAATTCTATTATTCCTGGATTAAAAACAAGGACCAAATTTTATCTCAGATAAAACATATACTCGTATACTGGGTACGCATAAACATACAAAGCTATAAAGACCCCTTGTTTGAAGAGAGACCCTACCAGTAATCCATGGCTAAAACGTGAGCCTCCAGCCCAGTCAGACAGAAGATGATTTCACGTGTCCCCAATAATTCTAAAAAAATCTAACGGCATACATCAAAACATTAACAAATCAAGAAGGTAAACTAATGCTATGTTTAATCTGTCAAATGCAAAGTTTTGGATCTTTCAGACTGTTTCAATTTTTTTTACAAAGCTGTTTTATTATAGAGATGCCCTGTTCTTTTGTACAAAAACTGTTTAATCCTACTTTAACATTGACATCAATACTCCATCCATAAAACAATTTCATGCATAACAACAATGAAAGATTGCCAAGGCACACTTGGCATTATGGTCTGCTTTGGAGAACAAGTCCAAATCCATATATAGGGTAGCCACATTGCAAGTGGTATTTAAAGGAAAAAAAACAAGGCATTCGTATGGTAACAGTGATGGCATACAAGTTTCTGCTCCTTTTGTGAAGCAGGAAATCTAGGAGGTGACAGCAGGACCAGTGACCAGTGCAGCTCCAGTCCATACCCACGTCAGGCCTGGTGGAAGAGATGGCCAGTAGGTTGAGGTTGCTCAGACACACCATGTCTTTCACCCACATCTTGTGAGAGTTTAACCTGTAGCTGTGTCTGCAGCAGTTCAGCTGAAAGCCCAAGAAGCATACATTAAATATGTTATTATGGCACAGCAGTAAAGAGGCCCTCAGAATGTCCTCTGTCACACATTAGCTTCTCTGTGGAGAACAGCTGAATGTTGCACTTTACAGCATGCTAAAAGCAGGCTGAACAAAGCAAAAATGCAACAGTACTTACTAACTGCATAATCTTATCACATTCACTGACATCACAGAAAAGCTGCCACATGTTTCCAGCAAGCTAACTATGTCATGACAGCCCACACAAGGATTTCACAGCCAGAACCCAATATTTGTCAGTAATTACATGCTTCCCTGCATCGTGTCATGTACTGCAATTCAGTCTGTGTTGATAATAAACAAAAATCAACAGAGATAGCACCATGAACACTATGATTTATGCAACTGCTTTGTAAGAACTATATTGCAACAGGGTCAGCTGGTACATATGACATCTTAGTAATGTGCCAATGTTTTTTGGATTACTTGACTTAATAGCCCAGATTCCAAACAGAAATATGCAGGGGGAGTACGGCCCTCTGTATTTTCCAGGGTAAAGGAATTTAGAAGCCATAGAGACAAACAATCAGCATGTGCAAAAGCAGGGACACGCCACTTTACAAAAATATTATGTTAAACAGCATATTCTCCATGCGCGTAGCAAAGGCTTTCTGGGGTGAGCTACAGGCTGTGTGTCTAGAGCAACTGTCTTTGTCAAAGAGACTTTCACTCTCCTTGAGGCCCAAGCCAATGGGTCAGTTGCTCACATCAATGGTTGTCAGGAGCTTAAACCTCTCACTCCAGAAGTTCAGGGCACCATCTTTACTAATGGACAGGTAGCAGCCTCCATGTGGTTGCCTGCTGGGCCAATACTGAATCTTCACAATGGGTTTGCGCTGAGGCCTGTGGAAGCAGAAAAGAGCACCTAATGAAAGCAAAAAATAATACACATTTACTTGAAATACACAGAACATAAATGCATAAATATGTCTCTCAGACACACATAATGTCACAATATGCAGAAGTCATGCTGTTTGAGAACCAAACAGCACCTATTAGAAAAAATTAAAGAGGTATGAGAGATGTTGGTGAGGGAGAGTAATGAAAAGGAAGAATATTAGCCCACCACACACTTTCTACAGAACTCTTCGGTCTGTAGTGTATTTGCACACAGGGAAATCTAAACTAAGGCTAAATTTGGAATTGTGTGATCCCTCCATTCACTATACCACCTTATCCAGTTCAGGGTCACAGGAAGCCTGGAGTCACCAGACAGGGAACCAACCCACCACAGGCAGTTTGCAAAAACCAACCAACCTAACACACATGTTTTTGGCTTGTGGGAGGAAACCAAAGAACCCAGAGAAAACTCACCAAGCACAGGGAGAACATGTATACTCCATGCACACAGACCCAAGGCAGGAATTGAACCCTGGGCCAGCAAGGTTTTACTGCAAGGTGACAGTGCTAAGCACCACACCACCGTGTGCTATGAAATCAAAATATAATTTTAATGAAGAAAAAAAAATAATAATGGAAAAATGTATATTTCCGAAGAACAAATTTCTGCCTTAAGAAATATAGAAACTAATGACATTTCCATTTTCATGAATGAAAAATTATTTATTTATTGAGTCAATATCAAAATAAAGTCCTGGGAATAAGTAAACATTTTTGTGTATTTCATCATTTTCTTAGTGACTAAAAACACTTGGGATGAGTTAGCATAGTGGTTTTGCAGTAGTTTGGCTTAGGTTTGATGTTTCACCCTAATAATTTTCAACCAGCTCTCAGCTCCAGCGAACATAAATAAGAGACCACTTTAATATGATCTCTAAGGGCCTTAATATCATGCATCTACATAAATGATCTGACATCTCTAAAAAGATAGTACACAGGAGTTATCAGGATACATGCAGAGATGGTACCCAACTATGAGGATAATCAGGATACCGATGGAGATGGTACTCTAACACAGGGGTGATCAGGATACCGATGGAGATGGTACTCTAACACAGGGGTGATCAGGATACCTTTTCAGATGGTTCTGTAAAAGGGATAAACTCAATCTCTCCTGGAAAAGGTATACTTACACTGGCACTATCTTGAGGGTCTCAGAAAAGTAACGTGGTAGGCTCTTCATCTTCAGGAAGTCTTTTTGTTTTCTTTCAGAAATACATTAATCAGATATTCATCCTACAACACACAGAAGAGCATCACTAATTTTTCTTTAGAAAAGTATAGTATTTTGCCATGCTTTAAAACACAGCATACAAAGCCATAAATCTGAAACAATTTTGTTTCATTTTGGTTATACTCCAGTGTGGAATAGTGGGAGTGTATTAACTAGACTCCCATTAAAACTCAGGTACACATTTCATTGTAATGATGATTATAAACTTATAAACAAATTCCATTATGTTCTCTGTATTTAGAAAAGCAGAACATGTTCCATGTAGGTGGAGCACATTTGCTTGTGAGTTTGGGATGCAATGATGCAAGTTCATCCACAATAAATCTTTGGAGCCCCCCCCATATAAAGACAGGGCAAGTCACACTGCTCCACCCACCAGTCTAGTCCAGACAAAGGAGAAGGGGGAGGTGGGATTAATAATTTTTCTGATAAATTATACATGAGGGCACCAGCTGTGTATCTGAATTTAAGAAGTCCCTGGTAGGTCAAGAATATTTGAGAGGAAACTATTCTGCCAAGTAAATACATCCCCCTTCAGAAAGAAATATCTAAGATTTAAAGTAGTGACAATCTGCATAATTAATTTACACACCAGACTACCTGGGCCCAGAAACAGGTAACATTAATTATTCTCATGTCTAACTCTACCCCAGGTGTCACAGTCACTGCCTCTAACAACAGCCTTGTTATGTAGTTTTATGCCCCACCCAATAATTGGGTTATATTGATTTGGAGTCTTTTGTATTTTGTTTGATCGGTGATGTCTGGCTTTTATTCTGTTGATTATGCACATCCCTGACTCCCACCAAATTTCGCATGGTTACCACAAGCACCCCCCGCCCCCAAGTGTTAATATAATTCATTATTGGATTATGATTATCTGTTATCGACGTTTTAAAACAAACCACTAGTCTTTACGTAAATATACCAAAACACCAGGACAGCACCTTCCTTCAGAGACAAACTTGGTTACACAGCCAGTCACGCTGCCTGCCTTCTTTGACTTAACAGTACACTGTTAACATGTAAAACGACGGAATTATCGGTCACTTAAATTTGAAATAAAACAAACGGTTTTTAAACCGATTAAACCGTAACAGTTGGGGCGTTAACTACATTTTCACTTTATTACATATAGAAAATCCTAACTTTGTTGATTTTATGCACGTCTGTAACGTTAAATCAAATTTCAGATTTTTTTTTTCTTTAGCGATATCTGATCTAATAAAATATAACACCCACATTCAGTATATCAACATCTAAATCAAAGCCAAAATCATCAATCGAGCAGCTGCTTTAGAATCTGGCAGTCGATAAATTTACAAACATGGAAATATTTAAAAGGCTGACAGTAAAGATACTAATTTTGTCAAGTAAGCGACATACAAATTTACATTTTCCATTTGTAGTAAAATAACCCCACTCATTTTAAAAATCTGAATACTTACAACTGAATTATGTTCTCGGTCTTTTAAATGAGCATTAAAGTAACATAGCAAATCCCCCTTTAAAATCTAAATACAAGGGCCAATACCCGTGGAAACGAACTCACCGATGAAGGGAGATCTCGTAGCTTTTTCGTGTTTATGTTCTTACCGTCACAACACCTACGCTTTCCTACTGAAATGAAAACTTACACTGGTTTCCTTTTTATTTATTTATTTTTTAATTATAACGGAACTTCAGCGTCGTGACGTCAACTTCAGGTGGCAAAGCTGAGCTTTCAGACAAATTACCAAATTGGCTGAATAGGTAGAGCTTTAGGTTGATGGGCGGAAGCTTCCTGGTCCAAATCCCAGCCTAGCCAGGTGTGTCCTTGAGCAAGACACTCTGCCCTAGCTACCCAGGTGCCATGTATGGCTGCTCACTGCTCCCCCCAGGGGGATGGGTTAAATGCAGAGGACAAATTGCTTGTATGTGACAAACATGCTCGGCCATAAACGATTCCCTTTCCCTTACAATGCTGTTATTACACACTGTAGTGGTTTTTTTTGGCACATCACGAAATATTGTATAATGCATTAATTTTACTTTCAACATACTGTACAACTAGCATGTACATTTAGTTAACTATATTTTTTAGACTATAAAAACGATGTCATTGTCCACGTACCCACGACCAAATAGCACCGGATTTTCATTATCAATATTTATAAGCACAACACACATGCTTGAGCTTAAAAGTTCTGGTTTTTTAAGAAAAACCAATTGGAAATCGATCTGTCGCGGGGAGGGGAGAAGGAGGGAGGGAAAAAAAAAAAAAAAGTGTCCTCATCACATTAGGAACTACAACACCGTGGATGAAATGAGACTTTAATAAAGCATACAACAAATTAAATACCACACTTTAAACTACTAGACTGAGAAATGTGCACAACTGACCAGTATCAACAACATACAGACTACTTGTAAATACTGGTTTTATTGTTTGTAATAAAAAGTTCAGGGAAAAAAAAAAAAATTTTGAAAAAGAATAAAATTAAAACCTGTAGAAAACATCTGTTGGAGGAGACAGTCCACAGTGGACAGGAGTCTGAGCACAAACTGTAAAGGCCACAGGAAAGACTGAACACAGCACCACTGCAGGTGCTCAGGCTCCAAACAGAGCTACTTTCAGCATTTAGCAATTAGTTCAATCCCCAACCCCAAATCCTGTACTTGAGGTTATCCTCCCTTCCCCAAGGCATAAAATGATGCTATCACCACAAAACAGAACCAAGAGCATTGAACTACATGACAGACATTACATACAATTCTTCAGAGTGGCATCTTTCTAACCAGGACAGAGTTGGACAAGTGCAATATCTGGGTTGCACATTTAGGTGGTATTAATATAAATTAAAATATGTCTGAGAAAAAATACTGACTGATTAGGCTCTCTGAACAGCTATACTAAAAGGATGCATAAAAAAAAAACCAAACAGTGTCACTGCAGCCTATAACATCAATGTAGTGGGTAACTAGACTAGCCAGCAATATCTGAAATGATACGTCCCATCTTCAGAGACCGGGGAAGTTACCATGACCTGACATTCAGAATTTAACTAAAAAAAAAAAAAAAACTAACATTTACAATTCCAAACAGTCTTTCATAAAACTGTGTTGGAAAATTAGTATCCAGCACAGGTTAATTATCTCTAATGTGCAAATATGTTAGCATTTATAACTGAAATTCAGCTGCCAGAGTCTTCACAGCTATTGATAAGCAGAAAAAAAAAGATACACTTGCCTGAGTTTAATCATCAGATCATTACAAAAGTGGAAGACTGAGGAATTAAACATGCAACAAAGCCTACTACCATCCTAAACATGTTCGTTTGTCTGTGTGTTCCTAACCAGGGGAAAAAAAAAAGAAAAAAAAAAAAATATATGGAAGAGTACAAAACTTGAAACTGAAAATAAAGGCTTTAAAGTGTATGTAATGTGAATGTCAGGTCTGCTACCCCAGGTGGAAAAAGGGTGGAAATTGTATGCAGATTTCAAAATAGAAATTATCTGCACACCATTGGGCTACATGGTCCAAGTAATACCTAAAGTTAACTGGCAAAAAAGCTTTTCTCCACAACATAAAGTGTTAAAAACCAGCCAAAAGTATACACCATTATATTTATGCATACCAAACAATGTTGCTTAAAACGTAAGGGTAAGTTTGGCAAGGCAGGTTACCTACAAATTTAATAAAAACGTACATTTTAGAAGTTACAGTGCAGGCAACACTGCACTTAAGCTTTTTAGACGTGTAAGGAATGAAGGCATTTAAGCCAGAACTTCAACAAAAACCATAGCCTACACAAAAAAAGTATTAAATGCTTTCAGTATTGCCTGAGCATTGTACATAGTAGAAAATTCAATACATATGCAACTGTGTCATTTGTCTTGGAGGGGGAAATATAATTCGGCTGGCATAAGTCAAGATCCACTTTATCATTGCAAAAACTTGATATGACCAGTGGCGTGTAGCCATGAAGACTGAGTGAGAAGTATGCGACTGAATGTACTATAACGTCTGGTCTCAAATGGCACCATTTAAAAATGCCGTTAAGCAGCCAAACAGCAATTCTGCTCTAAGAACAAAAACAAACACAGCAATACGAGTTACAAAAGTCTTTAAAAACTTGCAACATTGGGGTTTTGTTAAATAAATCCATTACATTTTAACCAATACAAAAAAAATGACTTTTTTTTTTTTTTTTTTTTTTTTTACACACAAAATGTGCATGTACTAATCTCACTGTACTTCTGTCTGGTGAGGGGAAGGTGTAAAGGAGGCTGAAGAATGACCGTGGAGGTTGGACTTAGCTGAAGAAGCAGGTGTGTCTGCCCCCTCCCCTGAAGAGGACAGTGTGGCGACGACTCTCTAGAAGAGGTATTTTTTTTTTTTTTTTTGCAGGCCAAGGGGGAGAGAAAAAAAAAAAAAAAAAAAAAATACCATTGGATATAATCAAAGTTCCTTCAGGAGCACATACTTAGCATGATCAGGTGCAGGGGGTGTAGGTGCATGTAGGTGGAACAAGATGTAGACAGAGTTGTGCCATCTTGAACCATTAGAATTCCTCTTGGTCTTCTGACTCTGCATCGGGTATCACAAAACCCTCCTGAACAAGAGATTTTGCACATAATACGTATTAGTCATGAACAGATTAAACATTTTCCTTAATACAAGACTGTACAGTACAACATCAACAAGAAGTGAAAACACAAACAAGAGGCTGCGAGAAAGCTTATTTTTACAGGGTACAAAGTTCTCCAAATTCAAAGGATCAGCGTGAACCTCTGTACATACATCCGTGGCATACAGTATGTCAACAATCCTCTGCAGTGTCGGATCCCCCTCTCCCTCCTTCTCCTGGCAGATGAGTTCAATATTCCTCAGTTTGCCAAAATAAAAATCTCTCTCCTTCTCCATGTCCTGAATTGTGGATTTAAGAATATTAACCTGGATGGAGAAAATGTACTGTTAATAAAAATGTTTCAGTACTGCTACACAACGAAGGGCCAGATTTTGGTAAAGGCTCCGCACCTCCTGGATGAGTTCAGCTCTCTCGTCATCAACCATTCCCGGCCTCCTCGCTGAGCCAGGAGTCGCTTTTGGGGTGGCCTTGGCAACAGCTGCCTGCCTCTGGGGTGCTGGACAGAGACACAAAACATGACACCTGGATGACATCCAACTGGCACAGAGAAGGATGCAGGTTGCAGCTGAATTTGGTGGCTTGCCATAAGACCCTCTTCCTATCAGACCTTACACTTAAACACCTCACTGCAGCTTTGGTGTGCTTTTATCAAAGTCTGCCATTTACAAGACTGGATGCCAATTAAATCACCTAATTAAAGCATATAACCAACTTAACCCTTTTGCCACAGTTACTATTCTGTGAAACTTTGACCATCTTCTAAAAGAAGAGGTACCTTGTTAAATTTATCACCTCAAAGTGGGGGAAGGAAAAGCCCATTAAAGTGGGACACAGATTCATTACAAAAAGTAAAAAGTACACTATAGTATAAAGCCTTTGAAGTGGAAAAGCAGAGCCCAAATATATAAGAAACACCACCCCATGCAGGGACTCCAGTGTGGGAGAACATAAGGACAGAACACGAGAAGCTACAGGCTAACTATACCAATCACAGCAGCTGGTTTCTGCATCTTTTTAGGAGAGATCCGCTCCTCTGCAATACATTCATAGCACCAGTAAGGATACAACAAAATGTCCTTTTTCTGGGAAAGTAGCTAATTTACAACAATTCAGACAGAACAGGCAACATCACCACTAATTAGCAAAATATTGTGACAAGTCATTAAAAACTTCAAGATGCAATTTTAGCAGTTTACAAAAGGCTATCATTTGTGAACTGATTGTGCAACATACTTTTCTCAATCAGGCCTATAAGAAAAACCTATGTGTAAGAATGAAGCCAAGTTTTCTTTGGCTCAGCAGTTATTTCTGTTCAAGAATGACCATGCACAAAGTTTGTTCAGCTTAGCAGCAGTTCATAGATGGCTGGGACTTCAGGGGGAAACACAAGCATGATGGGATACTAACCAGCATTAAGGATCTTCTTTGGCTTGTTGAGGGCAGGTACAGTGGGGTTAGGCAGTGGCACTGTCTCCTGACCCTGCCGGGCCTCCACCGGGTCATACTCCTTTCCATCGTAATTGGCATCAAAGAATTTCTTGAACCACTGTACAAACTCAAAATTGTCCTGGAATTTGCCCTTTACCAGTTTGTCTACAGGAATGATCTACAGAAAATGGGGAGGAAAAAATGTAACAAGTCAGACAAACCCAAACACATTATATAAGCCAATTTTATTACTGATTTTATTGGTCAGCTACATGTAAAATCAAGTTCCTCTTTAATACTTAGAAAATATTAAAGCATGCCATGACAAGCACTGATGCTAACCAGATGCAAGATGTGAACTGTGACATTGCAAAACTAAAAATTCCATCCGTTTATCAACTCCCAATGACTGCAGACAAGACAACTTATTCTTTAAAAGAGGGTTGGGTCATCATGGTCCTGGAGGGCCGCAGTGGGTGTTGGTTTTTGCTTCAGTCAATTTCTGTTTAATTAAACTTTAATGTCAATTAAACATTATTGACATTTTTCATATCATTACTGTGTCAATCCACAAAATTTCAGCAGAGTTTATTCACTTTTATTAAGAATTTTAAAAGCATGACAGACTTACTGATATTGCTACTTAATGTTTAACAATTACGATATATTTTAATCCATTTCTTGCGAATAATTAGTTAAGTCACTGCTCCTGATTAAGCATTCGTTGTCATTGGCACCTTTTACCTTTCTTCTGTGTAACATATTCTCTCCATAAATTAAGACAACTAAACACAGACAAGTGCAGATCAAGAAGAATAAATATACTGTAACTGATATCTAATTACATTAAGTATCTATGAAATTTAATGACCTGGCTGAAACAAAAACACGAACCCACTGCGGCCCTCCAGGACCATGATTGCACACCCCTGCTTTAAAACAAAGAAAACATCCACCACCAACTACTTAATAAATTTGGAGGAAAAGCCCATTAGAAATATACTCAGCATGTATTTTGTAAGCAAAGTTTCAAAGGTGAAATAATACATTAACCTTATCAACTCCCATTTTCTTGAAGGCAGCTTGTAGTATTTTAAAGTTATGAATGTATTCATGCTCTAATTTGGACTGGAATTTGACTTTCTTCAAAGGCACAGACCCAGGAAACAGCATGTCCATAAACTGGCAGTAAACAGCACCTTAAGGGAAAAAAAATAAATAAATAACGCCGCTTCATTAAAAGAATTCAGAAAAATGAACCTTCATTCACTTCAGTCAAAAATGGCCGATTTAAAAACACAAAAAGGTCTCACCTGAACATAGTAGCTCAATTTTTGTAAGATTCAGCTGTAATGACTCATTTATCCATGCAAGCATGTCATGACGACTCAGATTGTCGCTGGTCACCGATGTTGAATAGACATTCACAGCCATCCTCTGTCAGCCGCAAAACAAGCACGTGAAACAGACCATGGTCACAGCAAGGACAGAGAACAGATTCAATGGCAAAATTTGGAGTACTGTTAATAGTACACACCGGCACAAAATTACAAAGCAAAAATTACGAAGACGCCCTAACCATCAAGTCATTAACCATATCAACATGAGATTATGTAGTATCGAGCTAGGGCAAACCACATCGCTTTTTAGAGTTAAACTACAGAAAAATAACGCAGGCATTTAACTCAACGAGGGAGGACTGCACATACTGGGACAGTACACACAAAGACATCCACCTCAAACATGTCTCCTTCTGTTTAGTCATTTGGTTTTCTGGACACCACGAACCCCTAAGCAATCGACTCCAGCCATCGCTGATACTCAGTACGGCCGATTCGTTTAACAAAAGATCCTGACCAGCTGAAACTGTGCAAAATATCGCTCACAAGCAGTAAGATGCACAAACACTGATGCGAAAGACATACAGTTATTTTCTGTGGTCAGTTTACACGTAATGTCTTGTAAGGTAATAACATTTAGACGCTAACAAACACTAGCAGTTACGGCTAGACATATGAGCATAACGCTTATCGCCGTTTTCCAATATCAGAAACAAAAGGCTTATGAAAACGATAAAAATTCCTTGACACTAAGCTCTGTATCCAACAGCCAGGCGCAAAAGTAGGGCTTTAATTTCCTGCCTTGACGACCATTACCAGTTTATCATCATCGGCTGATTAAGACGCCGGCAAAGGCTTCGGATCTGAGTCAGGAAAAACGGAGTATGTCAGCGAGGCCTGTTCGCACCCACAGCCCTCAAAGCTGCACTTACTCCTCAACACGCCACATATCAAGGAAAGTGATGGCTCACTGGACCACGCTGTCAACTATCCAAACAGAAATAATAAACGTGTGTTTTATACACATCCCCCGTCACAAAGTCTCTTTGCGACAATCGCTAGCTCAGACGGCCAGCTCGGTAAACTACATATGATTCCTTACGTCCGCCATTCAATTTTTCAAATTAATTTGCCCTGTTCATTTCCCAAATCACCAACAAAAATACTGTCCTACCCCTTACCTATAATGTTGACTCGACTGCTGTAGACGCTGGAAATATACTAGTCAAGAACAAAATTTTTCTCCGTTTTGCACAATTACTTTAACGTTCAGAGTTCGCTTCCTCTACTCCAGTCTGCCGGCGATAAATTCCGTTCTAAGCCGCTCCGTTTGCTCAACCAGCCGGTGACGTAATGACGTTCCTATGCGACGAGACGTCGTGACGTACCGTCGCATCGCTCCGAGGAAAAACTTGGGCGAGGCACGCTGACTTCACCAATCCAATATCTGGCAGGGCTTTATCAGAGCTAGAACATAAGCGAGAATAACTGCAGTGACTGTGCGAAATTAACAGAATTGACCTGACTTGTAAAACTATTTTTCGGAAAACGAAAATGTACGAAAACGTTATGAATATGCAATATACTGTAGTTATTTATGCGCATATACATTATTAAAGTTCGTGTGGGATTCTTCAAATGTTTTGAAGTTTGATGTCCAATTCATTCATTAGCCAAACGCTTATCCTTTGCAGGGCCCAAGGTGCCCTTTTCCAGGCACCAAAGCAGTTTATTAACCATCACAAGACACACACGGAGTACAATTTAGATTGTCCATATCACCTAACTTTCATGTCTATGGACAGTGTGAGGGGAGGAAACCAAAGGAAGCCCGAATATACACACATACCACACACACAGCTAAGTGCCCAATTGAAACCCACAGTTCTGGAGATGGGAAGTAACATTGCTACCTGTTTAACCACTGTGCCAGCAGATACTATTAGAGTTTTTTTTTTTCTCTCAACAAAGCCCTTTTAGTTAATTTCCTTTGTTGCTTTGCTGCCCTTATACAAGGTTTTGTACACTACATTTGCATACAGTGCCATAGGGCATAAGGTGCTATGTAAAAATTAATTGAAAATGTCAGAAAGCTCATCTGAAGCATCAAAATTGAAAGTCTTAAAGGTGGGTTTCAAAGTCACTACCAAACATCCCCAAACAATTTCAACACAATCTCATTAGTGGTCGGCTAGCATTTATTTACTACTTTCACTGCTGACTGGAGTTTGTCTTACATAAAACTGTGATGACCAGAAAATACAAAATAAATAGAATCTTGTTTCAGTAACGTTTTTCTGTTTGTTGTGGTCGACTGAAATTTCTGGAATTTAAAATTACGAACGTAAAATTAATTCGATAGTTAATTTATTTCAGTGTAATGTGAATTCAGCCATCATTTCCATCTAAATTAAAAATGTTGTTCATATGAGTATTTTACTGGATAGAACCTTCAAAAGGTATAATAGCCGATCCCTCCTGATCATTAAAAGCAACTATAACCAACAATCCTCAGGATACACATTTGTGTCCTTAACCCAAACCTACTGTTGTGGCTTTCTCAAATAAAAAGCAAGGACTTCAAAGCCTCTGCTTTCGGCAAAGCTGTATTCAGCAGGGACAGATGGGCAACAATGGTCTGCGAAGCACCCTTGCACAAGTTAACACACACAGCACAACTAAGTGCACTTGGCATTCTTGGCACCAAAGGCCCCTACAGAAAATATTCATCACCTTTTATATAGGTGGCCAAAGAATTGTGGACTCAATCACATTTCACAATCACACCCATCTTTGAGTCCTGATTCCAATATATCGTAGCTACCGAACTATTTCTGTATTCATAGCAGCTCAACTATTTCTGACTAACTGCCACCATTATCTCCACACTGGGTTTGCACAGTGCATCACGTACATCACACTTGCATCTATTTCCCTGACTTTGCAATACTGGTAGTGAGGTGGACCTGCCTGAGTTAAAAATAATACTGACAAATTTATTGGTACCCTTCCAGTTAAGAAAGAAAAACACAATTTTCACTGAAAGAACCTGAAATTCATAAAAGTAAGATTAAATAATAATTGAATGAATATCGACTAATGAAAATCAGACAGTGCTTTTGAATTGTGATTCAACAGAATTATATATTAAAAAAAAAATAACGAATGAAACAGGCCTGGACAAAAATGATGGTATCCCTAGAAAATATTGAAAATAATATTACCATAGTGGTATGTTAAACTTAAGTGTGTCCTGTAATTAGCACCAGAGGTGTTGTCAATCTTGCAGTCAGTCCCTTAGCCTATTGAAATGGTGAAAAGTGATCATTTTGCTGTTTAGTGTATTGGTGTGTACCATACTAAACATGGACAAAGGAAAGGAAAGGAAAGGAAAGAAAACGGTTGTCTGAGGAGATCATAAAGGAAATTATTGACAAACTTGTTAAAGGTAAAGGCTATAAGATCATCTCCAAGCAGCTTAATATTCCTGTGATTACAGTTGCAAATACTAAAAAGAATGTTAGTGTTGCACAGAAGGATAATCTGAATGGTAATCAATAGCATGAAGGACAACTTCCAAAGAGATTCAGAGAGAACTCCAAGGTCAAGGTACATCAATTTTGGTTCTCACTATTCATCGCTGTTTGAGGAAAAATTAACTTAATGGAAGATGAGCCAGGAGGACTCCACTGTTCAAAGTGATTCATAAAAAAGCCAGACTGGAATTTGCCAAAATGCATATTGACAAGCCACAGTGCTGGAAAGATGAGACAAAATTGAAACTTTTTGGAAAGCCACATCGGTAGTATATTTGCAGATGCAAAAATGAAGCTTTCAAAGAAAAGATCAGTGTACCTACTGTGAAACATGGAGGAGGCTCGGTCACATTCTGGGGTTGCTTTGCTGCGTCTGTCACAAGATGTCTTGAATCTCTGCAGAGTACAATCAAATATCAAAACTATCAAGGCATTCTAGAGTGAAACATACTGCGCAGTGTCAGAAAGCATGGTCTTAGTCGCAGATCATGGGTCTTTCAACAGGATAAAGATCCAAGACACACAGCTAAAAACGCCCAAGAATGGCTTAGAACAAAACATTGGACTGTCCTGAAGTGTCCTTTTATGAGTCCTGATTGAAATCCTGTTGGACATTTGTGGAAAGAGCTGGAACATGCAGTCTGGAGGCTCCCTTCAACCCAGAGACAGCTGGAGCTGTTTGCTCACAAGTGGACAAAATTACCTGTTGACAGTTGCAGAAGTGTCACTGAGAGCTGCAGAAATTTCTTGATTGTACTGATTGTCTCAAAAGGTTGCACAATAAAATATTACATAAAGGGTTCCATCATTTCTGTCCAGTCTAATTTCATTTGTTTCTTTTTTTCCCTAATAACTCTGTTGAATCACAATTCAAAAGCAATGTCTGGTTTTCATTAGTCAATGTTCATTAAATTATGTAATATTGCTTTTATCAGGTTCAAGTTATTTCACACCATCACCAGGACTAAGCAGTTAAGGAAATGAATAAATGAAAGTTATTTCACTGACCATTATGGGTTTTCCTTTTATTACTGGAAGTGTACCAACAAATTCATCCGTGTGTGTATATTCTTTAATGAGCATCCCTTCAGTATATAGTATATGCACTCATTTGTTACTGCCTTACGTCTGGTTACATACATATGACAATCACCCATACTACCTGCAGCACACATACAATTAAGCATGGATTCATTTTACATGGTTGTCCCCTAACTTCAGGACATTAATGGTCTTACTACCTGTACTTATCTCAGATTTTTTTTTTCCCCTTTACTGTAACGTTCAGAGGGAACGGAGGCATGGACGGAATGTGCGAAGTGTTTAATACAAGAAACAGGCACATAGACTTCAGAATAACAAGCATAACAAGGCCAAGCAATATACAGCAAACACAATGATTCCATACATCTATCAACAACCAGCACCACCATAGAAAAACACAGGGTTTAAATAAGGAACAAAGAACAAGAAACAGGTGACCACACTGATGACTAATAAGGAAAATAGAATAGGGCTAGAAGGCACTAATGAGAGACTAATTACCAAGGAAAGACAGAAGGAAGGGTGACATCTGGTGGACACAAGGATCATAGTGGGTAGGGCATGACAATTACGAGGTGTCATCACTAACTCATTTATAAACACACCCCTACTGAATTATATGAGGACAATGTGTTTAGTGGCAATGCTCAAAGAAATGGGACAGAAAACTCATTTTACAACTGTCTGCCAAACTAACCCTAATGCTAGCAAACATGCCCTTAATCTGCCAGGAACTGTGGGCTGCATAAACTTCTTACAAATGGTGAATGTGTTAAAAGGATTTCTTTTTTTTTGGCAAATAATTTTACCACCTTCACAGCCAGGAGTCATTTTCGTCCTACGGGCACTGTCTACATATAGGAAAATCAAAGGTCTATGAAAGGGCATCAGATTTACTGAACTACACTACTACAACAAAATGTGGTACTCACTGCAATGAGTTTTGTGCGCATCAACAGATGGAAAAGACTGTGATAGATTGGCAGCCTTGCTTCCTAGACTGCCTTGAAAAGGCTCTAGCCCATCCATAACCCTGCACAGGATAAGTAGATAGATAGATATATATACTGATGAGACACAAATGCCTTGGGTGCAAATGAATTAAATAAAAGGGAACCTAATGTAACATTAAGAACCTAATGTGACATTGAAGAATCCTGTTGCAATTTTATTATCATAGACAACCGCTGCATCATCAAATGAGTCATATTTTCATAGAAATTTATGATGAGCAGGGAGCAGAGCTGCCAGCACTTCCCCTTAACCCTGTCCTCCACTGTAGTTATTTAAAATCTGCTTATTGGAGAAAAGAGCTTGTCTATTAAAGACAGACACACCTGAGCTCAAAGATGTTGATTCCACAAGTTATTCTTGGGTAAAGTAAAGTGTGAGTGGATGTAGACTGATTAAAGTTCCAAATTAAATGTTTAATTTAGTTTAACAAACATTTATTCAATAAAAACAAGAACCCACATTGTAATGTTTTGGGAGAAAAAAAGTAATAGGTGAGGTCTAATACACAAAAAGAGAAGTACATTAGACGTTACAAACAAGGTAACAACGGAGACAAACAACAAAAACACAAACTCTAAGGCAGTGTAAACCACAAAACCCAGAAAGGGAAGGAAACAAAAAGGAAGTATATTGTAATGCCGGCACACATTATGCATCTGTGTTTACCCCACGCCCCGCTACATGCAACCTGGCCTGACTAGGGACGTGTTCAATCTCGTTTGCGGGGGCAGGTACGAGTACATGAGTAGAGAGGTAATGTATCTGGGCAAGGACAAAGGGGGAGGGATGCTCCTGACTTCCCTCTGACGTTAGACTGCCTGTTCTTTTCTCATCTCTGTGCACCCCTGGGACACCCCCGTCAATACTTTCTGCGGCTGTGGCTGTCCTGGCCCATGTGCCGGTTAGTCAGCAACTTGTCCAATTCCTGCCCCAAAGCTGCTGCCGGGCCACCACAACCACACAGTGAGGTGGAGTAAGTCTCTTCTGGCAGGCCTTTAACCAGCGGCCCTTTCCAAGTATGGTGTCCTGTACAAGGCCATGCTAGAGCACAGAGGCGCTCGGGCTGGCTTGGGCATGGATGATGACTAGTGGACCAGGATTCAGCCTAAGCGCTTGGATCATCAGCTGCAGGAGCTGAACTGGCAATGCATTCATCGCAAGTTGCCGGTCAGGGATGTTCTGTATAAATATCGACTCACCAGGCACCCAGGCTGCTCTAGACCTGACTGGTCAAATGATAAAACAATCAAACACGTGTTTTGGGGCTGTAGGTATGTGCAAGGTGTCTGGAGACACGTGGCTCATCTGTGCAGGAGACTAGATCCGCAGTTTGTGTTCACCCAAGCAAAAGGGATGAAGGGATGGCCTCAGGGTGCTCAGACTCCCTCCCTGTGCTGGATACGGCTGCTTGTCAGCATGACCAAACTCGAACTTTGGAACATGAGGACAGTGTTTATCCATAGGAAACCCTTTCCCCACTTCCCTGTGTGAGTGTCTTTTGGGTGGATGTCTGATTGCAAAAAGAGGTGGAAGGGCCTCCTTGAACTGTAGGTCCCATCAGTCTCTTAGGTTGACACTGTTTCACCTGCAAAGGTAAGTGGAGCACTACTGGATGAGTACACGTCTCATGGGTGATGGAGGTTATTGTGGGGAGTGCACTTTAGTGTTTCACAAATGTTGGATCACTTTTCTTTTAAAAACTAATTTTTAGCCATTTTTGGAGTATTAAAAGGTCACTTTTAACTATTTATTGTCTTCAGGCACAGCCACACTGATCCTTTAAAAAGGTCGAGTTGGAAAAATGGATTGTAAATTGTGCTTACAGAATGTCTGTTTTACTGTATTATATTATTTTACTTGTGGTTTTGTAATCCTTCAGTTCTGTTGTATTCATGTTTGTATTTTATTCATGATATTCACTGTCATCTTTTATTTTTATGATTGTAAATAAAAATTTGTTTAAAATATCTGCTGGAATGATGAGAGATGAATACCCAGTAGTGAATTCATTCTGGAGAGATCTTTCTGACTGGTAGGATAAAAAAGGTCCTTTTAAGAGCTAAATAAAGCATACAGTGACACCACAGTAATCGCTTCCTTGCTTTTAATGGAAAACTCTGGTCAGCACTAAAATATATTGTAATGTCGGTGCATTACTCTTTTGTGCTGCTGGGGGAGGGGGCAATCTCATTAGCACTTCCCAGCAGCACCTTGTAAATACTTGTGTGTCACCACCAATTTGTCTGTGAGTGAGAGTTAAGACCTTTTCCCCGTTTTCCTTGTGTCAGTCTTTGGGTGGCTGTCTGAATGTGTGTTTGTGTAAATCCTTTTAAGGGCTAAATAAAGAGCTTGGTGACACTGCAGAAACTGCCCCCCAACTGTTCAATGGCTAGGGCAGGTAACTGCTACAATATAGAGGTTACAGGATAAATGAGACACAAGTGGAAAATACTGATGTAATTAGAACACTCAGTATGAAAAGGGAAACTTGAGAAAAGACAATTAACAGGCAAGATTGACATCTGGTGGACACAAGCGTCATGACAAGTGCAGGGTGTTACAGAAATGATTTTTGTAGGTGTCAACTGGTGGCCAATAGATGTGATGTAAGAGCTTTAATGTATACAAGCATAGCTTTAACTCATGCAGATAATTCATCCAGATACATAAAGAGGTACAGTCTTTTACAAGGATAAAATCATATTAAATCATGATTAAAGCTGTCAGGTAAGAGTAATGTGTCCCACCGCATTATCTAACTTCAGTTGATATGGTATCATGCTGTATGTAATTATGTTATCATATGTCATTTTATATTTTTTATTTGTACTCTTCTCAAAATCATAGAATTTTTGGATATAAATGTCAATATCCATCCATCAATTATGTAATCACTTGTCTTTTACAAGGTTGCAGGTTTCCCGGAGCCTATCCCACGCAGCCCAGGGTGAAATGCAAGGTACACCATGGAAAAGGCACCAACCCATCACAGGCATAAATAAATACACAAACAGATTCATTCTCTCTCTCTCTCTCTCTCTCTCTCTCTCTCTCTCTCTCAGAGCATCAGAGCAAGTTCAGTTGTCAAATACATGTA
>JABJVR010047714.1:0-26787 GCA_025773905.1 Chitala chitala
TCTGTCTTCATCAGGGGGCGAGTGTTAAAATACAGCCCGTACAGAAACACACTAAAAATATATATATGGGGCTGGAATTGAGCTTAAGAGAGCAAGTACTTTGAGTGCGTTTGACTGGTTTGGTCCAAACTCACCATGTTTTTGATCCACTTGTTAGCCTGTCCCTGTGGGTCAATGAACAAGGGCCACCGCTGGGAAAACTGTGTAATCACACCGTTCTCTACTGACAGAGTGTCTTTGGGCAGTCCTGAGATCTGCACGCACACACACAAATAAGCGTTTTAAAACCGCTAATGCAATCCATATACATCTGAGATAAATACATAAAAATAAAACATATAATGAACTGAACAAACTTATAAGAACATGACAGGATGTATACACAGCTTCTCCCAAGGATCTATTTCTTAAACAATTACATTACAACATCGAACTCACATTCACTCACAAAACAGAGAAGAACATATAAACATATAAGATAGCTGAAATATTATAAAGCCACTTTATTGGTTACCATTTCTTTATGTTGTTGATCCTTTTGGTATCACACCAGTAATGTCTTGGGAAAAAAATGCATTTTCCCCATGTTACACTTATTTTTATGTTTACATTTTTTACATGAATAAAATGTAAAAATATAAATGTAAAAATAACTGTAAAATTGGGAAAATGCATTTTAAACTTTTTTTCCAGCCTTTATAACCAATCTTTCTTTTCTCAGGATTTCCAAAATGATGCGCAGTGATATACTCCATCCTAAGTGACCATTGTTATACTGTGTTTACATTCATGCCGTCCTGACCTGCCATGACCGGATCTTGACCTGGTCACCCAGAGTGTTGACCAGACTGGGCTCTTTAGTGTGTGGAACACTCAGCTCCTTGAACTTTCTCAGCCACTCCCTTGCCATGGATGTCCGGTACTCGCCCTGCCCCGCGACAAACACCCAAACATTACAGCTCAGTCAGTCCCACACAGTTATCCCCCACTGACAGCACATGGTCTTGACAATCAAACCGAGCACCACCTCAGCCACCAATATCCAAGCATCCTGCTAGCAGCCGACGCCACCATCGTACCTCCAGTAATGCTAACGATGCTAATCCTCACCGTGAAAGGGCCCAGGTAGGCGACGTAGCCGGCCGCCAGTAGCACATCTCCAGATACGTTTTCCATCATATACTCCAGGTGCTGCACAGTCTCCGTCCACCTCACTTTCTCATCCGCCAGCCCGCCGATGAGCTACGTGTAGGTGATGACACACACAACATAGTCACAAAGACACAGGCAAAGACACAGGCATACAAGGACAGTCACAAAGATACACACATGCTGGTAGATACAGTCAAAACTTGTGTCTGCTAAATGCATTCATTCATCTTCTATACCGCTTATCCTGTTAAGGGTCGCAAGAAACCTAGAGCTCATCCCAAGAGGCGTAGAGCGCAGGGCAGGGAACACCCAGGGTGGGGTGCCAACCCACCACAGGGGGCACACAGACACACACACACAGACACACACACACACACACACACACACACACACAACAGGCAATTTAGAGACACCAATCAACCTAACTCGCATGTCTTTGGACTGTGGGAGGAAACCGGAGAAAACCCACTGTCTGCTAAATGTAAAAGTTAATTAGGAGTCGCTCGGTCCAGGCTAGCTATGTCTTGTATTAACTTGTAATAAAAGAAAGCTGTAAATAACACTCAGGGTTTTTAACATCTGCTGTAGCACAAAAAAGCAAGAGCCATAAAAGCAGCGAGATGGAATGTACAATGCAAATAATGAAAAACACACTGGAAATTAGAAATGGATGTCAGTTTAGCTTGGTTTGTCTGTTTCCTAAAACATGGATTGGTGTACTGAATGTCTAAAAACTTCAACAAAATCTTTATTAGCAACAACAAGCACAGATAGGAGACAATGTTCTAAGCAAACATGTAGACTGGGGTGCAAGAGAGTTGTGACAGTGTTTTTGGTTGTGTGGTTGTCAGTCTACTGTGAAGGATACATAAGAAGGGTGTTGCATACATCTTAGACAGACTGTTTAGTGCACACCCAGATGTGCCTGCCCCTCCAGCACAAGTCGAGCTTGATTGACAGGTTTTAGACCAACCTTGTCAGCGCGGACTAGCCTCTGTTCACACAACGTACACTTGCTGTCCAGCTCATCTCTCTTGGACAGGCATTCGTGGTACTTGGCCTGCAGCGCAGCAATGCCCTCTTCCACAGAGGCAAGCTTTCCTTTGGCATCGTTCAGGATGCCCTGGGTCACTGCCAAATCTTCTTGGGCCTCTTGCAGAGCTTGCTATTCAGTGAGACAGAGAACATTACAGGAAAGTAAGTGAGAAGATGGGTTGTGCCTTTCATATGCCCTCACAACCTAGTTTATGTTTTCCCATAATCAGTCTAGGTCAGAGCCAAAAGTTAGTTTCAAAAGGGAGAATTTACTTTAATAATCATAAACATTCTTTTAGGAATCATGGAGTATTTAATGTGGACAGAAAATAAATGGAGGGAAAATGTGTCAGGTTAAAAAAAATTTTTTAATATCTTTTTAGACTGCACAGGAGCAAGGAGTAAGCACTCCCTGCAGATATCAGGCAACAAGATCCACACAGGCTCAACCTTTACTCTTTAAAAGGTCTTTTCCTGTTCAGACTGATGGAGCTGTAGGTTCAGCTGGCACCTCCAGCCCCAGCCAGGTGGAGGCTGACCATGTCCGTGAAAGACCTACCCGTTTGGGTGCCACTCCCTTGGCGACGAAGTGGTAGACATACATGGCTCGCACCCATTGGCAGATAGAGGTACAGGCCTTGGACACCTTGGCGATGGAAGCAGGCTGGAATTCCTCATTGTCCATGTATGGCTGGATAAGCTTTATCACAGCATCGGGAATGTTGTCCTGGGAAGGGAAAGCAAAAGACCCGTGACTGATGGACAAGAACAAAATCTCAATCTATTTAACAGACTGACACAGGAAATTTAAAAACCTCTCTGGTACATAACCAGTTGTTTTGGTTATTTAACTGGTTATTGGTTAAATAAAATATAATGAAACACACAAACACAAATAGTTAAAAACTTTTAAACACTGTTCAAAATAAAAAACAGCAATAAACCAATACTGTATTTTAGTTGTGTTGCATGAAGTATAACCATACTGCTTTCAAATGATGTACTGTGTATAGTGTGTCTTCCCGCACATGCCTTAGTTTCCCCCAGTCCAAAAGCATGAAGTCCTAAAAAATTCTTGATTTTGAGCTGCCCTGAGATGCATGAATACCCTGTGTTGGACTGCCATACCATCTCAGAGTATTGGCTGAAATAGGCTCTAGGCCCCCCAAGACCAGTTTTACATTAGTCATTTAGCAGATGCTTTTATCCAAAGCAACTTAACATCTTGTATCTATTACAACGAGCTAGTGCTGGGTGTCTTGCTCAAGGACACACCTGGTGGCCGGGCTGGGATTCAAACCGGGAAGCTTCTGCACCCTAGCCTGATGTTTTACCCATTGAGCCACCAGGCCACCTTTTAGATAAAAAGTTGAAGAGTAACATTTTTTTCCAATTAGCTGAAACACACTTTAAATTAGATTTCCATATCAAGGAGGCACTGTATTGAAACCTTTCCCCCAACATTATCTGAGCTCTTTCCCACCTTGTCAAACTTGACCAAGCCTTCCAGGAACTTTCCCGGGTCCTGAAGTAGTCCTTTACCCGGCTCCCAATAGTCGTCCACCTTGGTGCCTGGTTTCTCGCCTGCCACCTTCTTGGGCTTGATGCCTTTCATTATGCAGACAGCCTCTATGACCAGCTTGACACCCTGAGGGGGCCTCTGCATGGCCCGTACCTGTGGACAATAAGTATCCCTTAGCGATGACGTCCCGTTTGGAAGTTGACACACCGCGAGAATGATACGAGACCTCAGTCACGTCGTTCTTGTTGAGCGACTTAAGGCTGGTGAGGGCATCATCGAGAGCGGGCAGTGCCTCATTCAGGTCCTTCTGAGCGTCGTCAGCGATGGCCTGAGCCACACGAGCCTTCTCCGAAGCCTTGGCCTCCTCCTCCTGAACTGCCACTCGTGTCTCCTCCGCAACCAGCGTGTCTTCCTTCAAACATGCACACACACACACTCCCAAGCATGAGTGCAGAAATATACTGGCCCCCAGGCAAAAATGCAACCATGGCTGCATGAAGCCACATGAAAACACTATTCTGGGACCTAAAAACCAATCAATAATGCTGACCTCTGACCTCCGCTGTTACAAGTATTAAAGCTCCCACCTTTATCTTCGTCATGGTGACCTCAGTGTCCCTGGCTGCATCCTCCAGCAGAGGTCTCATCACCTCCAGCTCCTCTTGCATCTTGCTCACATCATCTGCTGTCCGCAAAAGCTAAAGGCATGCCAGAAAAGATAAAATAACGTACCAATTTACCCCAAAACCACTGCTGAACTCAAGATTTTTCCACTTCTCTCACCTTGTGCAGGCCAGTCTTCATACGTTCTCGTGCACTGTGCAGTTCTTGCTTTTTATGCCCGATGAGAGTTGAGAAAATGCTGAGAAGTTCCAGATAGCTTTTGGGTGTGACATAGTTATGCCGTGAGAGCTCTGCCAGGTACTGCTCACATTTTTTGGCTGCCACTAGGTGGATCTCCACACACATTTGGGTCTGAGGGATCACAGAGAAAAATCAACAACAGCACTTCATTACAAATCTTATTGCTCTCCTATCTCATATGGTTTAAAACCTCCACATGTCTCCTCAACTCTCCTCCCTCAGATCACAGTCCTCCATTCAGTCCTCTCTACTCAGCTTCCCTGGTCCTCACCAGACCCCACAGCACATCTGGTCCGGCTTCCAGCTCAGGCAGCTCGTTGAGGAAGGAGGCAGCAACGGACTGCAGGGCTTCTTCAGGCCAGGCACTAAACCAGTCGATGGTGCAACAGGTGACCAGTGATGGGAACTGCCGGAGGCGTGCTCGGAAAACCTCTCCAATTGGGCTGAGAAACAGCGAAGACTCAGGGTCACAGGTCATGTAGCTGGTGGTTTGAGAAAGTACAAGAAATGTAAAGCCCTCACCTCATGCAGATCACCATGTGGATGTTGCGGCGAACTCTCTTGACATACGCCGCCATGAGGTTGGCTTTGGTAGGTTGCTGACCCAGTTCTTGTACAACGGGTTTCATGGCAGTAAGGATGCGTTCCTGCTCATCCACTCCGTAGAGGTTTGGCACATCTCCTGAGTTCAGAATGTTGTTCACATCCTCCAGAAAGGACTCGCTCTTGATCTGTGTTGTTGAAAACACAGTGAAAGTGCCAGCACGCATTTGTGTGGCTTACAGTCTCCCTGTAAACAAGGTTTGGGATTGCAAGACAGAGACGTATGAGGCACTTGCCTGAGTATCCACAAACAAAAAGGTAATCTGTACATTCTGTAGACCAGCCTTTAGCATAATGTTCTTGATGTCCTCTCTCCATTCAGTGTTGCCATAGTTTTTGGATAACTCAATCTGAAAACACTCGTATTCAGACCTGGGGAAGATACCAGCAACATATCATTGTGAACGTATAGGGAAGCCTATTTTCATGTCGACATTTGTCGATGCTTTCTTTTGTATGCTAGTGACCATTTTGGTATCCCAGTTAGGATGCAGGACTTTGAGCGAATCATGTGAAGATGTTTCATTCACACATACACGTGGGTGTCCATCTTCGTGCAAGATCACAGAACTGTTGTAGTGTGAGGGAGTCTTACATGTGGGTGGCCAGCTTGGTGAGCGACTGCCTGCCACTTCCCCCGACTCCCAGCAGCAGGGCATTGCCCAGCGGCTGGCGCAGGATCCGGCTGATCCGGCACATGTGCTGGATGGCGTCCATGAACAACACCAGCTTCATCTTGGTGTTGCTCACTTGGTTATAGTCTTCCATGTACTCCTCTATCACGTGGACCAGCTGTGGGGCAAAGGCAAGGAGAAACTATGTTAATGAAGAAGCTCCTGAACCTTCTTACATGAGCTTGGATGTGGATTGTGGATGTCAGCACGTAAGAATAACAGTGCAAGATGGAGCAAGAGCCTAAAAAGAGCCTCACCTTGTCTTTGTCATTGATCAGCTGGTACACTTTGTT
Source organism: Chitala chitala (assembly GCA_025773905.1). Lineage (NCBI taxonomy): Eukaryota > Metazoa > Chordata > Actinopteri > Osteoglossiformes > Notopteridae > Chitala > Chitala chitala. Next base: position 6,144 of record JABJVR010047714.1, read on the forward strand.
TTCAGCCCCAAGGACCATAAAGTCACCAAACAGTACAGGCTGCTGTGGCACCACATCTGCAAAGTTGCAGTCAAACTCCTGAATTTGGGTCTGAAGAAGCTCGTCAAACCAGAGCCGGTCCTCTGAGCTCACCAGCCGGTCCTGGAAAACCCGGCAGCTCTCGTGGTACCAAAGCTGCAGCAACGGCACCTTGTCCTGTCCACAAAGTGACAAACAATCCACTCACTTCATCAAAGTGGCCGATTACAACTTACAAAAAAAAAAAAAGATGCTAATTATCATGGTCTGTAACAATAATTAAAACAACAAGAGACTGACAGTCATAAGTATAACGACATGAACTCAGTGAAGAGAAAAAGGCGGCAGTCACTGCCAGTCAACAAGCACGGACCATGATCTTGCTGACATCAGCCATCAGCATGCCTTGGAAGACCTTGGACAGGTCTCTCAGATTGAAGGTGTAGTGAGACTTGGCAGGTGTGGGCAGCAGCTGGGACGTGATGATGGAGTACACCCGGATTGTAGCGTCCACCAGTAGCCCGTTTAGCGGCTGAATCTCTGGGACAGGTTCTGCAGAACATGTAGGAGTCATGTTAATCACATTCTCATATTTTCAAACATTTTGGTACCATGTCAGTAGCTCATCCACACACAAGACCAAACTCTACTCATAGACACATAGAAAACAGAGATCATAAGGAACACTCAGTGTTTACTATGGTACGAAAAAACAACACTTGTACAACTCAGTAGGAGGACGATAAGAATTGGAAAGTTTGCAGCATTAAACTTAAAAATGGCTTTACAAAAAGATGCCATGAACCAATCCTGGTCTGTTGTGTGCTGTCTGGTAACAGTTTTAAGACAGATGAGCTGAGAACATACAGTATCATCTGCATGTCTGTCAACGTGTGCTTGAGACGGTGCCCTGACTCACTACCTGGGCACCTTGTGCCCACGTTCCCATCCGTAACAGGACACAGGCATGCCCACGTTCCCATCCATAACAGGACACAGGCATGCCCACCCTACGTGACCCGCGCTTACCCATCCAGCTGCCTAGGATGGTGGAGAAGATCTTCCTCTTACTGGCGTCCTCCATCTCAGTGAAGGAGAGGAAGTTGAAGTGGCGTGTGAAGCGTTGGGTAATGGGATTCCTGCCACCCCCAGGAGGGCCCATGGCACACACAAAATTGATGTCCACCAACTTCTTAAAAGTACCTGATGAACCAAAAGGTTTAGGTTATTTTTTTATTTGTCACAGTGCTCAACCTGGATTCATTCATGCAGGTGCGTCTATTAGTAATAATATTTTCGAGAAATACGAATACAAATTTTATAAAGAGCTCTACTGTAGTAAAAAAAGTTTCCACTTATGCAAAATGTTGAATTTGAACTGCTGGAGTAATACAGCAGCCTGAGCTGCATAAGAAGTTAGGTAAAGTCTCACCAATCTGTTTCCTGTCATACCAGCCTCCGTGGTCCATCCACTGGCGGAGAAGCTCAATGGGTGGCTGAGCACCGTACGTTTCCAGCATGGGCATGTTCAGGTCATCGATGAAGAAGATGAAGTATTTCCCCAAGGGAGGTCCAAATACCCCCTTCCGTCTATCAGGAAGAGGCACTGATCCATCACCCATTGTCATCATAAATGTGTGCAACAGGAAATGCTACTGTCATGGCCTGCATGGTTAGAGGCATTCACCATGTGTTCTGCTGAATTAGAGAGAGCTGCCTTACCCCTGGCCAAAGTAAGAGTAGAGAGAAGACCAAAAGCACACGTACCTCTTGTCTAGTTTGCTGTCAATGTAGTCTTGTGTCTGGTTGGCAGAGGTACGAGCGGAGAAGGTGAGGAAGTGGGTGATGTACTCTGCTCGCATGTTGTTCAGAAGCTTGTCTGAGATGGTGAGGGTCTTTCCTGTGCCGGTGGGCCCAACACAGAGAACCTGCACAGTACAAAAAGCATGCTTGTTATATAGTACTTACAACTACACAGGACAGCATATACCAACCACATGAAGCCACTCAATACATACTTGGACTCTAATGCAAGAGAACATGTACTGTCTGCATAAAGCACGCACAGGTTAGCTCACTTTATTGTGAGTTCACTAAAACTACAGAGCTTCACGTTGTATGATTCCCTTTATCTTAAAATAATAAAATTAGCCCTTTCACCAAACACACACACACGTTACAGGTGAGACCTGAGTGCTCATACCGGTTTCCTGTTGGACAGCAGTAGGTCCATGAGGTAGGACATGCGCACTGTGTCAGGTGTGGGAACAATGATGTCAGCATAGCTGGTATCCGGGGTGATGACAACATCTTGGGCTGACAGCATCCAGCTGACCCAACATACCTGGAGAAACAATACATGTAATTCATTAATTACTCTAGTGTAGGAAAACCATGAGCAGGAAACTGAGACATACTCTTAGATTTACTAACAAAACTGGTATTTATTAAAATTAATTTGTGGCGGGGCTATATGAGACACTACTTGCCTTCCTCTCTTTCTGCTCCTCATCCTCTTCCAGTCTGCTGATTCCTGCATCATCCAGACGGTAGTCATATACCAAGCCGTCGTCTGGGAAGCACAACTGTACCTACGAATCACACAACGTCAAGATCATCCAATCGGGCCCTTAAGCACTTATGAAGCTCTGCCTCCACCCTGGCTGAGTGACAGGCTGGCTGACGAACACCCACCTTCTCTTCTGCCATTTTGCTCCGGAGCCAAGTGCTGAATCGCTGACAGCTGGGGGCGTCGCCCGTAGAGCCCACGCTCCACACCAGCGAGAAGATGAACCATGGTTCAATCAGCTCCCCAAGACGAGACAACTTCTCCTGAGGAGGAGGCCTCTCACCCTGAGAAACATGAGCAGTTTAGGTGACAGGTGAACTGCCACACTTTCACAATCCTGCTTGTCTCAGTATATTTAAAAACAAATTCTTCTTTTTCACACGTTATGTGTGTGTGTTTCTGTCCTGGGCTTAATGTTTGCAGATGTAGTGGAGTTAAGAACAATAAGTCTATTAGAGAAGAATCCCAGGTCTTTATCCCAGCAGACTAATTGTCTTGTATGGTAACTTTGTGTGGGCTGTTGCTACATGCTTCAAACTCCAGCAGAGCAGCCTCTATCACGCAAAGCGGCATGCTGCCCTCTGGTTCTCTGCTCTCGCCTCACCTCGCGTGGGCTGAATGGCTGGAAGAAGCATTCAAGCAGCTTCAGAAGATTGCAAGTGAGGTTGCTGTCCATGGATGTGATGACCTCCTTCACAGACTGGCGCACAAATGAAATGGAGTCCTTTGGATGAACAGAACAGACTACATGAACACTGCTGTGAAATCACATCTCCTCCTGTGTAACTCATGCCCTGCACACGGCTGTATTCGGGGCCAGACTTACTTTAGCCTAAGTAGACTGAAACCTGGGGGCCCGTGGAAAAGGGATTTAAAAAAATTATATATGTGATTTAATCCAGCCCTGGCTGCAATCAATGTGCAGGTGCATTAAAGGTATGAAAGAACAAATAGGTCATGCACCATTGCTGTTTTGCATGGGTGTATGTTGTACATACTGTTCTGGCCGCTGTACTTACGAAAGTAATTTAAGAATAAATGTAGATTAAGAATATCAAATGGAGGCATAACACTCAGTGATCTCCTTGTGTTGAGGTTCTGTTAGCCGCTGCTCCCCAATTTAATTCAACTAACTTCTGTATAGCGCCTTTCACAACAGAGCAGCCCCAAGGTGTTTTACAGTTATTGGAAATAAATAACACTTAGAAAACAATCACAGCTATTGGAGTAGAAAAAAAATAATAAACCTAGATGATAACGGAGGAGAAAAACCAAAAACTTCACATGAGCTCTGGGGATCCAAGGCCGACTGGCTGCCCAACCCCCATAACCATGCTATCATTATAAAATACAGTACAATACAGGTGCAGCTAGAGAAGACAGCCAGTCCCAGGAGGGAGCTTCACACCTGCAGAAACCTGGAGAAGAGAGAGGACAGCTGCTGGCAGTAGGGCCGTATGGGCTCCGGGACGGTGTGCAGCCAGCACTCAGTAAAGGGGGCCAGGCCAAGGATGCTGGGTTCCAGGTACACCATCCCACAGCGGGACACGGTTGCCGGGGATGCCACGGCCAGGTCTTGCACCTCGAACATCATCGTCATCACCTAGAAGATAGTGAAGTTTGCTAAGTCATGCACATACAGAAAGCCAAAACATATCAGGTAACAACAGAGCAACTTGGCATTTTTTATTGAAAATTTATTGAAATATTTATTTATTTGAAGAGGTGGGCTCTGTAACGTTTGTTTTCTCGGTGGTGCTGTCTCACATCAGTCAGCTTAATGATCTCCCCAGAGCTCAGACACAGCTTCTTGTTGTCATCCAGGACCGTGTTCATGTTCTCAATCCACACGGCATCTACCGGCCCATCAAACATGTACCACTTCCTCGTCTGGTCTGTCGAGGCAGCACCGGCCCGAATGAGAGAGGACAAGATGCCATCCGTCCTGCAGGGGGCAACGTACATTGTGGTATATGTGCGTCCTCCTTGAATGACAAATAAGTGTGAAGGTACATGTTTTAAGACTCACCACTCGTGGGTCAGCAGGTCAAACTCCCCATACAGCTGTCCCATTGTGATGGACTTGGGGTTGAGGACGTAGGTTTGGACGATCTCATAGGTATCTCCGCTCACCGAAGGCTGGCCCTGGAGAGCTGTCATGGCTGCAGACAAAATCTCGTAACACTTACAGACACACACACACACACACACACACACACACACACACACACACACACGTTACAATGTGAAAATTGTCAAATTCTGTTTTTCAAAACATTGTTTTCTGAAACGTAAGACAAATCTAATATGGAACAAATATAAAATCCACAATAGCAAATATATAATTCACAGTTTTTAAGCAGTATGGTCACGTTTGAGAGGCTGACCTTGGTTTTGCCTGACCCAGGTGGGCCGACCAGCATCAGACCGTGTCTCACCACCGTGGTTTCATACAGCTGGATGCACTTGGTAATGTAGCCTGCAGCGGTACACCCACGTCAGGAAGTAAGCAAACAACAAAGAGCTACGGCACTGTGGCCTCTACGCACCGTCCACATCCTTCAGCTTCATCCGAGTGCAGACACTGCGGATCGACTCCTCCAGGGCACCGTAGTCAATGGGTTCCTCCTGGATCCTGGGGAAGAGGTCAGACACGATGCCGCTGAACAGTTTGAGGTCATCCTGCAGGAACTTCGGCACATTGACGTCCCGGATTGCACGGAGACATATGAGCTCCTGGAGGATCACAAAGAAAAGGAAAAATTGGTCAGAGAATGTGAGAAATATGTCCTCATTGGCCAGAAAGTTACCATATGATAATAAACCTTGTCAAATTCATCGGAGTATGCCAGTAAGAGTTTACTAAACAGTGACACCTCGTTCATGTAAACGGACTACAACTATTTCACAGAACGACATCTTTCGTGCGAACTAATAAGAGATATTCCAATGACACCTCATTAGTGTACATTAATAAACACTGTTGTACACACCAACACTTAGGGTTGTGAGTTTGGAAATTTCCAGAAATTTTCCGCGGAATTTTTCCAGAAATTTCCAGAAAAGACCTCATTTCCAGACCTCATTCATATTTGGCTTTTCTCTCTTCAGGTTCCCAGCTGCAGAGATGACGGTCTTCACTGCCCTCATGCCAAAGTCGTAGTGGTCCTGCAGATGAGCAGACAAACCACTGTGTATTAACACACCATAATAAAACTGTTTATTAACACTTCATAACTGACAGAATTTAAGACACCATATTAACACATCTTATTAACACATAATATTGACATAGTATATTAACACTACATTACCATAACATGGCATCATGGCACACTAACATCATATTTACACAATGCACACCTGGGAGCTGAGCTGTTCTGAGGACAGTTTGAAGGTGGTGGTGATCTTCTTAGAGAGGACTTTGGCATTGCTGAAGCCAAAGGAGTAGAGGGAGATTTCAGCAATCATGGCGTAGTCAGGCACCATCATCGCCACGGGTCGAAACAATGCCTACATGAAGCAGAGAAACAAACTACAGTCACATCACGATTTCTGTAGAGCTAAACTTTCAGCACGTGGTGTGAATATACCCAGCTGTTTTTTTCACCATATTTGTGGTAGATGGAGCTTCCACCCAGAGCTTCAGTGTTTCTGCCCGTCTTTACTGTCAGTGCTAGACTGAGTCACCTAACCAGCCAGAACAGTAAAGAGTAGATGTAGCCAGTCTGAGCTCCATCTTTGGAGCTTTGAGCCTGAAAGTGTCACCTGGTTCACCAACCTTCAGGTTGTCTGGAAGTTCTGTCCGGCCTGCATAGCCAGGGTTCATGGTGATGAAGACAGCGCAGGATGGAACCAGTGGGATGTCTGCACCTTCAAACACAAAGCGCTCCACCTGTGTGCAGACAAACAGGCAGACATGGGTGCATGAACACAGACATACAAATACACACAGACACACACTCGAGCAGACACAGGCATGTAAAGACACACATATAAACACACAAAGACATGTCCGTGCACACACACACACACACACACACACACACACACACACACACACACACACACACGGGTAGACACAGCCACAAGGACACAGGTATACCGTTTACACAGACATAGATACGCACACATACACACAAACATACAAATATACACACATGTACACAAATATCCACACATACCAAAAGACAGAATGACGTGACATACATCACCAGGATTAATACAAAACAAATTCACATTTATTGCTCATACTGCACCAACTCAGGAAGGAAATGCCTAGTGCAGTTTCCATCAGCCATAGGTAGCTGAAGAAGAAGCGGTATTAAACATCAGTTTGGGTCAAAACCAGCCCTTCGCTCACCCTCTGCATTTGGGCCTTCTGAATCGTGGTGATCTGCTGGGCCACCACAGACAGCACCTCCACATCAATGCGATTGAACTCATCGAAACAGGCCCAAGCTCCAGAGCTGAAAGGGAGAATAAAAAGAAAAGTGGCCTGGTGGGTAGAACATCAGGCAGGGATGCAGAAGTCTCCTGGTTCAAATCCCAGCCCAGCCACCAGGTCATTACTGTATACCGTTTAACGTATGTACGGTATTTTTTGCATAGCCCGACTTACGTTCAGATCAAGTTACGACCAGTCGGTCGAAACCGATCACGGTTGTAAGTCAATGACAACCTGTATTACACTGTCTGCATTCCACTGAATGCACATGCTATGTGTTAATCCTTAGAGTCCTGTTATAGTTCTTACCCAAGTGAGATATATTTATGTAGCAAATCTTAATTTAAAAAACAAGGTCCGATACCAGCAATTTTTTTGCTTTAATATGCATTTTGCTACACAGGAACCGGGTTGTGTGACATTAGAATCAGTCCTGTGTAATCTGACCTGGCCAAACCTTTCAGGAACTTTCCCATGGCCATGAAGTCCAGCTGGTCAGAGCAATTGAAGACCACAGTCTGGATGGCAAGTGCTTTGCCCAAATCCTTTGTCGTCTCAGTTTTTCCAGTCCCTGCGGGACCTGCAGGTGCCCCCCCAAACTTGAGGTGTAGTGCCCCTGTCAGGGTCAGGTAGCACCTGCGGAGAAGAGGATGGTGAGTGACAGTATACAGTTTGGGTTCTGCTGAACACGATCAGCCCTGTCAAAAGGTGAAGCTCTAACCTGTCCGTTAAGGGGGTAATGACCAGACGTCCTGTGTTGCCCAGGTATTCATAGCCGTAAAGGAACTCTGCATTCACTGCCCTAATATACAGGTCATCCCGAGCCCAGTAATACCTGGAGGAAGAGCACACCACTAGCCAATGAGCGTTTGGGTCACACACCGCCACAATGATGTCCTAATACTCATTGATCTGCTTGTCATCATCATCTTTAATGGGATGGCCGCAGATATGACTCATACTTAGATGAGCTGGTGTCTGACCTCAGCTGACTGATCCACTCAAAGTCATTGACGCTGGACACATCTTCCTCCACGAGCTTGGCTACCACGTCCTTGGCGTGGACTTCAATGACGATGAGGGCTGACAGCACGGAGCGCTGCATCTTGGACAACTGGCCTCGCACCAGTTCCACCAGGTCTCCCAACTGGCCATGGGACAAAACGGGGGCAGTTACAAACTGTCAGTGACCGGCCGTAAAATTCATTGCATCTTACTCGAGACAATCAAGTGCCCCGTATTGGGCTCGCCCCTTACCCAGGGCTTGCCCCATGTTCCATTCTGTATTGCCTGGATTCGGCTCAAGGCCTACTGTAACCATGAATCAGATAAACTATCTGAGGTATGAAGCAACAAATCCCACATTTCTGTGGCATGTGTTCAGTATATCCAGTGACCTTTGATCATTCCACAGTCCCTTTTACCTCAGCTGTTTTCCACTTTCCCTCTTCTGTGTTTTTTTAATAACTGTCATGTTAATTTTCTTTGTTATACAATGCATTTTTTTGTTATAGAATATATATATATTTTTTTGTAATATTTTGCTCATAACATCTCACTAAACTATATTTTAGGTGCACTATGTCAGCGATGCCAAATGATGAGATATTACATGTAAATTAAATTAAATTAACTTCATAATTCTATCATCAGTTTTAATAAGGACACGTTGCACCTTGTTGGCAAATGGACAGAAAGTATACATGTAGACACGCTGCTCCATATGCAAGTCTGACTCCCATTTGACTAGACAGCTAACAGGTTCTGTGGTGAAGGAGGGCTCAAAGGTTCAATTTGCAGGTGTCCACCTGTGTCTGCAGCTGTGGGTACAGTCGTCCAGCCAAGTCACCCTGCTCCAGAGATTCTGACACCTCTGTGGTCCAGAAGGTCTGGCAGCCAGCAATGACCACCTGTCCAGGCCACAACAGCACCCACTCTGAGCGTGCTTTCTGAAAAGGGAGACAGAACAGATGAAACGAGGTTCAAGTACAGGAAGTCTTCAGAAGATGAGAGTCAGCCGTTAATGTTTCAACAGCTTGCATTATTCAGCAGTTTTGGATTGAGATGAGGCTTCATATTTAGGAAAGTAAATGGTGGCCTTTTTGAACTTGTCTCTGTTAATGGTGTGAAACGAGAGGGGCAGACCTGAGGGTAATTCTGGAGGGAACGTTCAATGGTGTCCCTCAGGCTGGCCTTCATGGACCTCTCCACCTCCCGCAGCCAGTCCTCCACGTTCCCAGAAGGACTCACAGGGTGGAGCAGCTCAATCTCCTCCCCTTCCGCAGAATACATGTGTGTGATCAGCAGGTCGGGCTGGAACTGAAGCTATAGAGCGACACAGTTTAGGGGGTGTCCCGTGAGTGACTGGCATCAGGGTGCTATCAAGAACCCCTCAACAAAAGACGTTACAGAACTACCCATTAAGAGACTCAACTGGATCCATATGAGAGACCTTATAAATCCTCTGTGCCATATCAAAGTCATATCAAAGTTCCTCAGAATTCCCCATTAAGGGCCCTATTAAGATCTCACTGAACGGCTTAATCGTACTACTGCTCAAACCCTTCTCCAAGAAACTCTGTAGAATTCATGGAATCAAGGGAGTGGGCGGTTCTGACTCACACGAGCAATGTTCTCAAAGCACTTCCGCAGGTGAGGCTGCACAGCTGTGGGGTCCTTGGTCTGGGAAAGAATTTCCAGGAGCTCATCGTCTGACAGGAAGTAAAACCTGCACAGGGGTTGCACAGGAAGCCATGGACAGATGGTTCACAAATCATGACTAGAACAAGGCTCTGCTCATTCATTCTCTGCTACGTATGTATAAAAGCTGTGAGACAAAGTGTGATCCTGTTCATATACTGTACTCCACAAACACATGCAATCAGTGTCATAGTACTGTAAGAATGAGCTGCAGGTCAGTGGTTCTTATTGGATAATTCACGCTAATCCAGGAGAGGAGGCATTCGCTTGGCACAAACGAATGAGCACAAACAGGAAATTCAGTATGTTTATGTTAACACTAATCACTCTGGCCTTTTTGTAGGCATGGTACAGAGAGCCTCTTCTAACAGCCAACATGCTCTCATTGGGCGGGAGCTCCTGACCTGGGAAACGCCCCTCTCTTCGTCTCCAAGTAGTCGCTCAGGCCCTTCTGCACCTGCTCCAGTAGTTTGTTGCAGTCCTTCAGGCTGGTCAACAGGCGCACGTCTGGGCACAACTCGATCACCTGGACACCACACACGACGCCCACAGAACTGACCTTTGTCATAATTATCACACCGAAGCAAAATGCCGAAATTCTCTCTGGAGAACTACTCAAAAAATAAAAATCGGTGCTAAAAAAGGTATAAAATATTCTGATGTGAACTAATTACTTGACTGTCGATCTATAGCTTGTTAAAAAGCTTGTAGGCTGATATATGTAGCATCATATATAGCACAGTCCATACATTATTTACACAGTAGATATATGGGGACATTTAGCACAATAAAGAGTTGTTGTAATGTATCTGGGTGCTCACCTGCTTGTTGTCATGAGCGTTCTTCATCACTTTCCTCCAGGTGCGCTCCATGGTCTGGTAACGCTTACCCTCCATTGGTAGCTGCCGATTGATGTCGTCAGAGCTGAAAATAGGCTCCAGGTAGAGCCAGCACCGCTGGCAGGTAAGCCACTCTTCCAGCACATCCTGCCAATGACAGGAGAGGAGGTGCAACGCCACGTTCCAACAGCACACCAAGCACAGACACATGGCAAGTACAGTCAGCTGATCACTCTCCAATATTAACATCTCCCTTAAGATGTCCACCCTTTGTGAGATGTTACTAACCTCATGTTCAATTCTGAATGCTATATTGTGAACCTGTGTCTTTGTGTTTGTAACCCGTCCTTCAGCCCTGTCTAGTCACCAGTGCCTGTCCTTCCTCACTCTTTATCCGTTTACCTTAGTATTGTCTTTACACAAGATGAAAACTACAGATTAACCGACTTTATACTTGACTTACCCACAAAAAAAAATCAAGGATCGTGTTTTTTTGGAAACTGTTTTGACTAGTGCTTCATTAAAGCTGTGAGCTCTGTGCCAGTCATCACAGGAGACACACATTCATTACGGGAGAGTACTCTACTAGACCAACATTTTCATTTGTTTGCACGAGTGTATATTTTATGAAAATAAATGTACTTACAGCCCAGATTTTCAAGGTGATGAACACTGCGGGAAAACAAAAGGCTGAAGAGCAGCGACAGCCTCGTACCTGAGTCATCCTCAGCTTGCCCTCCCACATGCGAATGCGTTCCTCAAAGGGCTTCTTATAGGGCGAGAAGGACATGCTCTGGGTCATGACGATGTGGTCATCCAGCAGCTGCGAGGCCTCATCCGGACTCTTCAGGATGTAGGTGCCTGTCTCTTTGTAGGGTAGGACCTCGAAGGCTACAGTAGACCACTCATGTTCCATCTTGTCTAGAGCCTGCACCAGAGAAAGACAATGACGGAATTCAGCATCGGTCTACGAAGCAAACTGGGTGTCTTGACTATCAACACAAATTTTTTGCTCTCAGTAATACAACTTCCAGAGGATATTCAACATGAAATGACCTTTATTAAATACAGTAAGCATAACAAACTTCAAGAACGTAATACTAAAGAAAAGCAACAATTTTTTCCTTCCAGAATCTTTTGACAAAAAACTTGATAACTACATTGACTTTTAACAGATGAATCTATATTCAACTGAACATAAATGAGAGTGTTTTAAAGGAGCTACATTCAAACATAAATCATTCTTGCTTTAGAAACACAGACGTGCAACTCCTGGTTGAAGTGTAAATTTTTACATATTCCAGAGAACATTTGTTCGCCAGGAACAGCGTGAAGGCGATTGCTAGGCACCTGCTCAATGGAGAATTCCTTGCCCGCGACCTCTGCCACGTATGTGATGTCGTCCACGTGTGTGTGCAGGCCCATCTCCAGGCAGCGTGTGAATGTGAGGCTGGCCTTAGGCACGACGTTCATATTAATGCGCTCCGACAGCAGCTGCCAGTGCCGGCTGCGCATACCCGGGTTCCGCAGAGCCTGGATGAGGGGGACGTACGGCCGGAACTGCTCTATCTTGCCCCGGATGTCTATAGCCACGGTCTGGCAGTCTGTGCACCAAGTTTAGGGTTAGAAAACTAGTCTTGCAAATACATGAAGCGACAGCAGATTGATCAACAAGGCAGACACTGTAACCCCACCGCCACAGGCCCTGGTCACCGCATATGCCAAGGTCACTCACCTGGAACGTCCTTGAACTGGCGGATGCACTTGTGCATGGTCTTATAGGCCTCTGCGACACATCTCTCCAGTTGCTCAGGGTCGATGGTGGACAGTGGATCCTGCATCCAGCTTTCATGCCAGCGTAGCCAGTCCGACACCGTAGTCCACAGGTCACGGAACGGCTGAAAGTCCCGGGTCAGCTTTGCCACACGGTCATACTGGTAAGGGACACAAACAGATGGCACAAAAGTCCAGAGCAATGTCTGCACCGGTTTTCCTATCAGCCTAAATAATACACATTGATATGACAAAAGATAAACAAAATCATCTGTTGGGCCTGGCAAGCAATTGACGTTCGTAATGATACTAACAATAATGTGCTATTTAATAAGAGTATCTTAGGCCTAACATGTGATGCATTATGGGATTGTTGTTAAGCTTGCTGCAAAAGATGACAGTCAGAATTAGCTCATGCTTCGAAAACCACAGTACTGGTTCGAACTGACCGAGCATGCACCCCCCTCCCTACTCAGAAACAGAAAATGGGAACTAATAAGATCTATGGTCTATAGATAGGGTAGGCTGTGAAACCAAAACAGCGGTAAGGCGGCCGAGCAAGACTGTCATGGACTGATCGCCTGTATGCACAGAGATACTAATAAACACCGTTGCTTCATTACACGTTGCCTTTGAATATTATTGAGTGTTTGTCAGAACTAATAATTGATAGGTATTAATATTTTTTCCAATACTGGGGGGACCAGGTTATTGCTTTAGGTATGCGCTTTGATAAAACGGGTGGCGGGCAGGCACGCTCACGTTGGTGACAGGAACCCCAAACAGCTGCTCGCGGCTGTTGTACACCTGGGCCATGGCCTGTGACTCCCTCAGCTGCTTGGTCACACGCCGAACCTCATTGGCCACCTCGTGGGCACGCCCGACATCTGTGTAGCTGGCAAACCCGGCCACGACCATCTGCGGTAACGAAATAGTGAGACACAAACCCAAGCATGTTGTTTGAAAGGACCCCTAACAGGCCTCCTCTATGTGTCTCCCTAAACACTGCCTCAGCGTTGCAGGGCTCTGGGGCAGCTGGCCTGTTCACCTGCAGGGACTCCAGACGATCTCCAAAGTTGTTCTGGTCCACCAGCTGGATCTTTCGGAAGCGCTCCTCATCCTCCACGTGCTGGACGCTCACACTTGTGATCTGGGTCAGGATCTTCTGTGGCCACGCCAGAGCTGTCCACCTGCATGTTTCCAATGATCAGCACCCCCTCCTTTGCCTGGACACTTCAAAAATCTACTTCAAAAATCTGTGCTCCCGGCACATTTATCGTGCACCCCTTCCCTTCAGTGTTAAGCTCCTCTCCTCTGCCCTCACCCCTGCATGTGCTGTACTTACTTTCTGTTGAAGTCCTCGTTTGAGAGGTTGTAGAAGAACTCGTTAATTAACTCATAGTCAGTCATAACTTTGGTAATTATCTCCTACAGCAGAGACAAGAAAAAATAAAGACACAAATTAATTCTTAACATTTTGATCTTACTGAAAAAAAAATGATTCACTTTCATACCTCCAAACTGAGAAAAACTGTAGGTAAGTACTTGCTTGGCAACTTTTACTCATTTACTTGTCTTTTACTGACATATTTCGTAATACAAGATTTTGTAATGGTTGTTATCTGGCTTTAGCTACCATAAGAGAAGGCCTAAAATGGAATTCAAAATGAAAAGAGCTCTAAAACAGTCATGGGGGGGGGTGCTATACCTCATGGGCCCTGAGCTGATCTGGGATCTGTTTCATCCATTCCCGCAGCTCTGTGAGGTCTTCAATGGCATTGGGTTTCTCATAAAGCCTCTTGCTGATGGCCTGGTATTCCTCACACGCCTACAAAAACACGTTACCACAGCTATACGTGTGTGGCCAGGCGAGGGCACAGTAAACACTTCCCTGTTAGGAGCTCACCTCTTCCACTTGGTTGCGTAGCTTAAGAGCGAGTTTCTGCAGCACGGCGTTAGCCAGGGCCTTGCGCTTTTTGGACAGGTTCTCACGGACAGCCTCCACACTGACCATGAAGGGCCCTATGATGATGAAGGCGGGAAGGGAGTTGTCCACGCGCTCCTTCTCCTTCAGGTGGTGCTCCACCTCACATTTCACTTCCAGGGGCGTCTGCTCCGCCTGGCTGTGAGACCTACAGCACAGAATACCCACCCAGAGACAGAGCTGCAGTCTACCTACATCAAGTGTGCAGAAATATTACAAATGAAATCAATCTTAAAGAATCCAACGATCAGAAGGACGACGTAACCCTCTTACCTGAGGTAGGTTTCGATGTCGGAATTGTGTAGCTCCAGGTGGTGCTCGTACTCACGGGCGTAAGCTCTCAGCGGCAGGATTGCCTGTTGGAGGGCATGCCGGACCCTCTCTCTCAGCTCCGTCACCTCGGGTTCCCATAACCCCACCGATTCCAGCAGGGGGGTGCCGCTGATGAACAGGTTCTTCATCACAAACTGTTGGAACAAAGGGACTGAAAGCTCACAAAGCAAGGCCCTTCCCTGCAGTGCACAGCATTAAACATGCACCAAGTCTCATTAAAAACATTCACATCCTCTGAAGAACCGAATTTTCATTTGAATTAATTTTTCCATTTGGGAGCAATGCTTTCCATTTATTTTGCACATAGCGGATATTTTTTTTTTTTTGCTATTTTTGCTCAATTGTTAATTTCAAAAACATCTATAACTGAGATATAAATTTTACTCTGTAAAATACATATAACAGTTATAGAAGGTAGTAAAATGAGATACTACTCAGATCCTTGCAGAGGAAATAGGCAAATTCATCAACTACTGCTTTCAGTCTGTCCAGACTGCATTCAAACTAGGGAGTGTAACCAATGATGTGAATGTTTTGGTGATGTAATTCTCCAAGGTGCCGTGGCAAGTCCCCTTACATGACTTAAAGAGATTTCAGTGTAAGCCAAGCCTTTCACTGCACGTGAACATGACATAATTTAGAAGCTAAGTGTCGGATGGCCTCACCTTCTCCAGCTGAGGGACACTGTGTGTGGACAAGATACCCTTGTCAAACAGGTTGACAACAGACATCTCAAAGCTCTCTAGATGACTGCTGTAGTGAACCCCAGTCTGGTCCAGAACCAGGTCGACCAGGAACAATGGGTTCTTCTTGGGTCTGGACCGAAAGGCAAAACGCTAAGAATCTTCTTGTTAGTGCCAAGAAAACAGTTCACCTGACATCACGTCAACAAAAAAAAGTAGCGGAGCATGTTATGAGTCCACACTGTGTCATGTTTTACCATAATCTTACTAATGTTTCATCGTGCAGAGGTTGAACGATCCAGTTTAAAGGACTACAAATAATGATCTGTAAACGTGGATTAACTAAGTCATTCAAGGGACCATGATTTGTACTGTGGCCTTTAAAATAACGAAAATTTCTAAATCAATTAATTTGGACATTTATGTAAATTTGTGACCCTGTGCAGTTTGAGCCCATCCAACCACAGCCGACTCAGTTACCAGACAAGAAGATTACCCCATTGATCTAAAAACCCAAGTCCCTCACTTGAAGGACCAATCAGACTCCTGTCCTAACAGCTGGGGTTTCTACCACCTTTTCATCTCTGCTACATCAGCAAAAGTCTAAGTACCTTTCAGCTCAACTAATAGTGAAAGAGGGGCAGACACAATATCACAGGATCTCTGCTCTGTGTTGTGTAACAGATGTCAATGTTATTAAAAGAAATAGTTACCGAGGAATGAGGTATGTGGAAAACCAACATCAAACATTCAGAAAAGTGTGAACAGATAAAAAAGTAAATAGAACAGGGTTTCAACCTTGGACTATGTGTTTAATTGACTAACCGGCTACTCTCCTGCACTCCTGAGAAAGCAAGGGTAGGAAATGAGTGGAAGACTGGTGGTCACATGACCAAAGGTCTTCCTGCAGCAAACATAACCAACCTGAGGATTACATTAACTTAAACATGCAGGTAGGTGTTTAAAACAGCTTTTGTTACAGCACAGTAGAGGTGTAATAAGTAAAATTCAGCCAATACTGTAAGTTGTGGTGAATACAGTCCGAAATGCTTATGTGACAGGGCGGGGCATACTTGTAGGTGCTGTTGATGAGGTCGGAGCCCCAGACCATGTCCTCTGTACAGCTCAGCACGCCGAAGCAGGCGTCCAGGAGCACCTGGGCCAGCCCCACCAGCGAGTCCTGCACCAGGAAGCGGAGCGAGTCCTGCAGGCTGAAGCGGACCAGCGTCATGAGGCGACACATCTTGGATAGGCGGTACACATCCCAGCGTGACTCAGCCATGTTGAACCAGCCAGGGCCTATGTCCTTCAAGCTCGAACTAATCCCGTTACAGAGGGTTGTTTTCCACGTGTCCCGCAGGTAAAGCTGCACCTGGTTCATCAATAGAATCATATACTGTTATCCACTGCTATCCACCATAGTCAAAGGTATACGAACAGAGTCCAGAAGTACCCGGGGGTTACACACAGATACCTGTGAGTGTATCTGGGACTGAGCCAGCTCAAACTCCTCCAGCCGCATAGCCTTGGTGAAGGTGATGTTGAAGAGACTCATGACCGCTACCCTGTTGCACTCGTGTCGTACTTTACCCAGCGCGGAGATAACCTCCGGCTTGGTCAGCAGGAAACTGAAGGCGAACGCCGCTCTGTTCTTCTCAAATGGGTATGCTGGGACGGACACTAACCCTGAGGAGGAAACAGCCTCGCTGAACATGTTTTTCACAACCGGTGAAATTAAATACATTAAAAAATGGTGACCATGCTGAAGCAGGAAGTCATGTGAAACACCCTAATCACTCTCATCCGTGTCTCTCTGGCTTTGTGACACGACACCCCTTTGGGGTAGCTGACCTCTTTCAGGCACATGCTCTGGTTCCTTAGGGGGAAGGATGATGTGAGAGAACTCCTCTGGATTGGTCAGCACCATGCGGTCAAAGGTCAAGCGGTTCATGGTGCGCTTGTACTCAAGACTGATTTCCTCTTCCAGGCAGGTGACATGCTTCTGAAGCCTGGAAATACACACATTTGTGCACACATGCACCCATGCACACACACACACACACACACACACACACACACAAAACACAGAGATGTACTTTTATACCCAGCAACACAAATGCACACTGAACAAACTGTAGCCTTTCTTACTAGGACTTTTCCATAAAAAGACATTCTCAAAAAAATGAGCCTCAGTAAAACTGGAAGACCTGCACATAATCCTGAACACATACACACACTCAACACAAAGGCACCCACCTGCATGCTAACCACATCAGTACACACGTACACATGCCTCACAGTAAAAACAAATCACAACGTGTCCCTCACAGCTTAAGGCAGAGCCTGGGTGTGGAGAGGGCGTGGCGTGTGATGTTTGTGAGCGCGCCGGCATCCAGGCTGGGCGTGCCCTTCGACACTGGCATGCAGTCAATGGAGAGGTGGTAAAGCAGCTGAGCCTCGGTGCTGTTCCGCAGCTGCAGTGCTGTCAGCACGCGCTGACAGAAGACCCGCGGGTCCTCCGCACAGAACAGCAGCCGGATCCTGGGCACACAGTGCTGCCTGGGCTGTAGCACCCACTCACCTGCAGGGGGAAGAGCGATTATGAGAGCTCAGTGCTCTGGGAGGAAGGCTGATGTTCAATGAGGCTGCTCCTATACCCACCTTGGTCCCTCTGTCCCCCATTGACGATGGATTCTCCTCTCGTGTTCCTCACCCTTCCGCTGCTGTCAGTCCTCTGGACCAGGTAAAGATTTTTCTCAGGACTATAGTCCAGAACTCCAACAGGCTGCCAGCAGAACTCGTCCACACTGCCTGCACCATCTGCAAAACAGGGCTTAGTGGACAAAAGGAACTTTCAACTTCTCTTTTCTTCTCTGTGAACGGAATAAAAAATAAAAATTCTCGTTCCGTAATTGCTAATTCCCTCAGGTGTCCCTCAAGTGACAGACATCAAACCAAATTTAAAACAGAAGTGCAGTTACATTTCAGTAATGTTTTGGCCTGAGCTGGTGGTATAGTAACCTGCCAATGGCTCATAAATGGGTAGTTATATCACACAGAGGTCTGAGACACCCCCACGAGCCGCCCACCTGTTTCATGTGTACCGCAGCCTCTTACCTTCTGCTTTTCTGTCATGGTTGGGAAGAAGCGCTTTGCCAGGGACCGGTTTGCGATCAGGACACCCGGGTTCGTAGCCGAGACTCAGCCAATCAGTGGGTGTGCGGCAGTCAAATTCCTCATTGTCAAACACCTGAGTTTCCAGCAGAAAAACAAATCTACATAAGATCAATATAAAGCTTCAATGACAGTCACATAACAGTGCTCTGATTTACCGAGGACACAATCAATGAGAGCCTGGTATATAATTAAAACATACATTAATGTCAATGAATATATTATTCATATATTTATTCATTTTTAGCCCATTTTTTTGGTGGGTAAGGTCAGGAAAGTGGGCGTCTACTCCACACACGCACGCACGCGTGCACACACACACACACACACACGCATAACAGAGGCAGTGAATTAAATTTTTTTAATTTACATCTACTCGAGCCCACCTCAAGTGGAAGGTAGCTGGACAGTGGCTCATCTGTGCTCCGAATGCAGCTTATCAGCTGGTTGAAGTCAACACCACGCTCTGACAGCAACAGTGCGATGTCAAGGGTCAAGTACTCCCGCCTACGTCTGCAAACATGACAAAGTGAAACACCCATAGCCATTGTTGTATAAAATATTAGAAAGCCACACATAAGTACAAGTTCTGATATTTTACTATAAAATTACTTAAGTAAAAGTCAAAGTCACCAATTATAATATTACATAAGTGAAAGTATGAAAGTTACTAACTGTACGTAAGTATCAAAAGTACTTTCTGAATAAATGTACGTAAGTATTGAAAGTAAAAGCATCTAATTAAAAAAGCAGTCAGAATTGGGAGGAATTCCAAATTTTTATTTTGTAGTGCCTTCTTTTCCAAATTATTATTGCACCACCTAAAATTAAAAAAAGATATATACAGTACTATTACTTTGTTACATTACACCACTGGCCATAGCTGATTCCATATCTTAACTCTGAGTTCCTTCATAAATATTACTGATGCAAATCACAGTAACAGTGTATTAAATAACAATCTTAACCCCTTAAGTAACAGTACATTAAATCCCAGTCTTAACCCCTTCAGATCCCGTGTATACGGTGATGGACAAAAATCTTTCAATATCAGTTTTTGATGAGATAAACCTGGAACAAGTGGAAATAAACTGGGAATTAAGGGGTTAAAAGAAAACTGACCTGGCAGTGAACTGATAGGCAGCCGCTCTTTGAGAGCTTATTAAACAAAAGGCTAACTGACAGAGGCAGCACATGAAGTGGTCTTACTCTGATCCACCCACCGTTCGATCTCCACCTTGCGAGGAAGGTGACCTGGCGGGGTGATGAAGGGCAGCTGCACTTTGGCAGTGTACCCTGTGCTGGGGAAGTCAGTTTGCAGCAGCAGCTCTGTGGATGGTCCATGACAATCTTTCTCCACAAGACTGTGGAGGTCTGCGGGGGTCTGGAAGGTGTTCACTGACAAAGACAATACAGATATTTGTTTTGAGTAAGACGCTCAAATGCTAGCTCCCTGGGCACCACTTGTGGCTGCCCACTGGTCCTCCCAGGGGATGGGTCAAATGCAGAGAATCAATATGGTTGTAACAAGTATATGAAACGTTGTAAGTCACTTTGGACAAAAGAGTCTGCTAAACGAGTAAATGTAAATGTAGACGTTTCCAGTGCCTTCAAATAGAACTACCAGTGAAAAATTTGTAACATATTGTGAAATACTCTTCTACACGTCAACGAAATTCAGCATGAATTGAATGCATGCCTGCAGACGACTTTTAATATATTACATTTTATTTTTCAGTTTTCCTAGTGTGGGATATTCTTGAATTCATGAACAAAGGTCCAAAAAGAAACATCCCAGGTCTGCAAAACTACATTACAGTAATATATTTAATTAGCTGCAAATATTCATGTCACCATGTTCAAAAGTTTGATTTGTCAATCCTCTGTATTTATAAAGAAACTAGAGGCCGACAGAAATTGTTTTTTTTTTTTTTTGGTTTCGGCCGAAACCAAAGCCAAAACCAAAAGTTACAAATTGACTTTTGGCTGAAACCGGAAGTTTAACTACACTTTCGGTCAAAACTGAAAGATATATCACCCAAAAAATAATCCCGAACACAAGATTTATGAAATATGCCATGATGCGATGCCATTTTTATTAATAAAGAACTAACCATTAACAAT
>JABJVR010047715.1:0-26787 GCA_025773905.1 Chitala chitala
TCACCACATCTAGATGCCTAAATGCATTGAGTTGCTGCCATGTGATTGGCTGATTAGCAATTTGTGTTACCAAGCAAATGAACAGGTGTACCTAATAAAGTGGCCGGTGAGTGTATTTTTTACAGCTCAAATATCTTACAGGAGCTTTTTGCGTAGGTATAGTGGATGGATAACAGGCTCGTGGATGGCTATGAATTATTTAGATGAAATTATTACATTCAAAAATAAATGTTCTAATATATCTTAAAGAGAAATATTTGAACGTGAAGATATTGCCCTATTGTTTTATATAAAGTAAACGTTAAATCGAAATTCATTGTACAATTAACTAGTCATTGTACATTGTGACTAGTTAATTTAAAAAGAATTTGATCGGGATTCAATTAGTGTAATTTGGTGCAAGTTTGACCACATGCATACAGAATACAAAGGTGATGCTGCATAAATCCTGCATGTTTAATGCATTTTGTGCATTGAATGGCAGCTTTTAAAAACATTAAATGGTATAATTTGTGCTTGGTGGTGGAAAGTACCTGATGCATTTTGAATGAGGTAAGCTTACCTGATCCAGACAGGTTCTGGGCTGTGGGGGTGAACCAGGACGGTAGTGTTTATGCTTCTGCTGTTTTCGCTCCCAGACCTTCTATTTCAAGTGTTTTACGTGCTGGACACCTCGACACCTTGGTACAATAAGCAGCCATTTGTGTGACCTAACGGAACACTGTGTTCAATAGCTGCTAATCTGCACCACATCTGCCAAGAAATAGCAGGTATGTTATACCTTTCAGGCGGCAAGGAGGTAATTCTAGGAGGGGTGGTTGGATTTCAGTCATCCTGCTCCACTGCTCCTATGCAAACACAAGGGACACAACATGTTTTAATCTGCTGTGTATGGTGAGTATTGTACTCTTTGTGAAACTCCTAACTTTACTTCTTCGTTCACATGCTCGTTATGGCTGGCAGTAGCTAAGGTAAGGTAACACACGCGCCAGGTGAACGTTTCCTTGAGCCCGCATGCATTATGATTGGACATTTCCTTGAGCCCACATGCATTATGATTGGACATTTCCTTGAGCCTGCATGCATTATGATTGGATATTTCCTTGAGCCTGCATGCATTATGATTGGACATTTCCTTGAGCCTGCATGCATTATGATTGGACATTTCCTTGAGCCTGCATGCATTATGATTGAAATATGGCATTTATTACACACAAGCGTGAAGTAATTTTGCACAGCAGATTGTGGTAGAATGCTGTAGGTGTGCGTATTAGAATTGCGTGTGTCTGCAGGTGCTTCTGAGGAGAAGGAGGCCATTTCCTCAGCAGGTTCTGTATTAATGCATTAACAACTCAGGCTTTTTTATTCCTCATGCCCAAAATATGTGTAAGTGCTTCTTCAGGAATGTGTGAAAATCGTAAAAATGTGTATAGCGGTTCCGCTAATTTCGTTTCCAATTTCTAGCGACTCCAGCGCGGCTCAGTTCATTTAGCGTTCCGTTTACCTCGGTTTCTCTTCAGCGCTAATATCATCCCTGCACGACGGTGGAGCCCAGAGTGGCTGTCTTCATTTTTATGATGGAAAATGGGTCAGTGTGTGGGGGGGATGTAGGTTAAGACGATCACATGACATGCTGCCAGCTGCCTTTCTAGAAAGACAAAAGTCATATATGGGAATATCTAAGGAAGGTTCCTTCTTGTGTGTTGTCACGTAAGGGATGGCGCTGGTCCTTTTAGGAGTAAACGAAAATTCAGATGAAATTCGTTTTATATGACATTGTCTGTCCTTGTGCTTTGGTGAGGATTGATTTTTGGAAAGCATGGGTTTGCACCAAAATTTCATTCTTCACAGTTCCTTTTTAATGGTCAAATGTGCGAGAAGATGCCGACTAACTTTGATTTGTTTACTGGTATAAAGTTGAAAGTGCGGAGCACTAAAGCATCACAAATGCTGCATATATGTGCTATCTAGTAATGTGCTCCTTAATCTATAATTTTTAAGAATTCTTGCAAGACCTGCCAAGTTTTCATACTTGTAGGATGGTTGCAGTATTTAAGCACTGGTTGCAATAATCTCTAATGTAATGGTAATTTTAAATATATATGCATACCTTGCTTTGTTTGAGTGAATACATTTTTCATGTGCAAACAAAATGGCACAAGTTTATTTTGCAATTAAATTTAACAATTTGTTTCACCTTCTGAGAAATGGCCTGTATATTTGTGTTCTCTTCAGTGGACATTGCGTTTTTCCATCTATTCTTTTACTGACAATACTTCTATTTCCTGGTGTACTTTGTAAAGGACATCCTGATGTTTCTGTTTCTTTCTCCACAAAATTACTTAAAATTGCAGTCCATTTTCTTTCCTTGGTTCTCAGCTGGATATACAAGATGCATTTAAGGAGGCAAATATGCCAGTGAACAGTAAAAGGAGTGAGAATCATACTTCAGCAGTGCTTCATTTCCTTTGATGTGACTTTGGTTCATTATTGTTGATTTGGACACAGATACTGAAGTCTCATTGGCTTCTTACTCAGTCTGTTTATCCAGTCAGCACATGTACGGTAGCTACAATAACACATCAGTGGCCTCTGAGTTTGGAGATACCTGTGCTTTTTCTTCAGTCACAGAATTATAGCAGGGAAGTGAGTGAGTCATTTTCAGTGGCAAGGGACAGATACCGGAGTCCCGAGAATTCCCACACATCTTCCTTTCTAAAATAAACTTACGGCTCAGCCAGCTTCTGCACACCACTGCGCTACAGAAAAACATGTCTTCTGCTCAAGGGCAAATGAAACGGCTGAAGAATCCTCCTTATTTGAGAAAGCCAGGGTCTGAAAGTTCATTACACCTCACCTTGCCCTACTGAGAAAAGCCAGGCTTGCTGCACACAGGCAGAATCTGCCAATACAATTTTGGGCTGGCTAATTTTTGTATCTTTGCAGATTGAGTACTCCTTTCACCATTGTGATATTTGATTAGGTACACAGCCCACTCAGCCTAGATTGTAATATTTTATGGGTCTTTTTTGTATGTTTTTTGTGTAGCTTTTGTAATCGCAGCCAAACAGGGCTGTTGAAAGCGTGCTGGTATCTGCCTTCTATCAAAGGCCTTGGCAGAAGACGTCTGTTGTCTGTAAAGACAGGATTGGCAGTGTAGCTGTAGTGCGGCCATGCTGAAAACATGTGACAGTATGCCTGCATTTAGTTTCTCATGTAAATTACTAAATTTTCATTGAACACATGACTCTGTTTGCAGTAACCAGGGGGCAACATTGCTTTTGGACAATGTTTTTGGAGTGTTCCTGACTTCAACATCTCGTTGACTCACAAACATGGAGTAAATCTTATTAATAAAAGTGAGCATAACTAATTTAATGTAGAGCATTTCATACCTACTGGAAGGAAGTAAGAACAGAAAAAAGACCCAGTGTGAACATCTGATGGATTAAAGAGATTATGGCATGATCTGAATGCTACTTTTACTAGGGGAAGATTATTTATATGCGTGCGGTGCTTTTCATGCTGGATTTTTATGTATTGTGTTTACAGTTTGGGTGCTTTCCTAGCTTTAATCATAACGTTCCAGTCACATCACACATTTTGGAAGACCTCTTTTATTAGTTTTTTATTCTGAGATTCTGATTGTATTCTGAGATTCTGATGGCCGATGGCACGCGTCATTAGCACGTGTACTTTAATGTGGCTCAGCTTTCACATCTGAGTGACTCAGTTGGCTGCACTGTTAACGCAGCCATGAACCAGTATTTGTCCAGTATTAATTATGTTTTTATTCCTGTAAAGTGCTCTATACAGCACTGCTGTGAAAGGCGCTATACAAAAGTACAACTACTTTTCCTTGAGAATTAACCCTCAGCATCTCAAAATCCGTGTTCCTTATCCATATCGTGTAGAAGCTGACAAAAAATTGCAAACATAGATTTTGGGTAGAATGTATAAAATGCTGTGTGTGTGTGTGTGTGTGTGTGTGTGTGTGTGTGTGTGTGTGTGCCCTGTGGTGGGTTGGTGCCCCGCCCTGGGTGTCTCCTGCCCTGCACCCTATGTGCTCTGGGATGGGCTCCAGGCTTCCCCGTGACCCTCACCAGGAATAAGTGGTTAAGATAACGGATGGATGGATGTATAAAACGCCAGACAGTTAAGTCAACATTAAATTAACAACCCTCCTTATCCTCCAGACTGGAATCCAGTCCAACTTTAATCCTAGAAATGAGGATAACAACATTTTCCTCTGTTCATTGATGGTTCCTCTTTTTTCAGTCTGTGATGCACACACGATACCACCGTTTCAGATATATGACATTAAATTGGTATATAAACATTCATTAAAGCCATTGTATGATAGGAGCTGTTCCCAATGTTTATTGTTACGTTTCGCTTTCATTCTGTCCAGCAGGCACTGTATCGATGCTCCGTAAGTTACGCTGGGGGCATTTTGGGTGAATTGGAGGTACGGTAATGCGCAAACGTAATGCAGGGCTGTCAGTGAAGTAGCGAGATCACCGTGAGGAGTACCGTGCAGCCCTGAAAGGCTGTTTGGGGTAAAGCGCTATTAAAAATAGATGGGAGGCAAATAACGGGGGATGCACTCCCCGTGAAGGTCGCATCCGTAGGATTCTTCCTTAGATCTGCCGTGCATCTAAATGCGAACGTTTTGCAGTTCACATGAAATGCAAACGCGTGCGCGTGCGCGTCTATCGCCCCGCGCGCGTTGCACGTGCAAGCTCGACGAACGACTGTAGGAAATGAAGGTTTTTAAAATAATAATGCTTGTTAAACATAGCCAACAAGGGGATGACGTAAAACACGATTTTAGCAAGGAAGTATGAATGATTCTTGTCAGAATGTACTGCTTGGGAAAATGTGTTGTTATTTTCCCCAGAGGAGGTAATCGCAGCAGGTGAGCGATGCACATGTCTATATTCATCACTGGGTCGACGCTGACACAGGCGTCAAAACAACTTAATGGAGTTTCGGCTTTTACCACATGTTTGGAAGGTGTGGTGCAGTTCATGACTTAGGGTGATGGCATGCCCACTTACAGGTGCACAACACCTGAATTGTGAATTGTGCAGACAGTGCTTGAGCGAAACCTTGAAATATCCATCCATCCTCAGTATCCACTTACCCAGTCTGGATTGCATCATTTTGTAGCCTGTCCCTGGATGTATGACACATAGAGTAAGGTACATTTATAGAGGGACTAGAGCGGCATCTCCATGTATACACACAGATTTGTTTTCAGAGTAATTAGGCATTGCCTCAGCTGCAGTATTGGACACTTGGATGGGCACAATCCGGTATTGAAAAAAGGGACGGAAGCCCCTTCGCACAACATAAAAGACTTGTGCAAATAGCGTATGTGCATTCTCCTGTCAGCAATGGCCCCTGATCTGTTTCCCTCACTTGGTACGGTCTGCTGGTTTGCTATTTCTGGCTGTAAAGGAAAAAATAGTTGTGAAATGCTCACAGGGAATTGTGAACCACTGTCGCCTGCCCGGGGCCCTCGTGCCAGTAGATGTGAAATGTGGAAAAATGCTCGTTTTATTATGAAAAATTAAATGGGCGATTCGTCTGTTCGGCCAGAGATCAATGACCTTTGACTTGCCGTGTTTAGATTTACTAGAAATCAATACAGCCATTCTTAACAGCGCTGGTTATTACCACCAAACACAAAACGTTCAAATAACATTAGCTAAACATTTAGGGAACCTTAGGAACGTCTAGCTAATGTTATTTGAACGTTTTGCTGGGTTAAATGAGCAAAGTGGCTGTGCGTGGTAATAAGTTAAAAGTGATCCTTTGATACTCCAAAGAGACGTGGTCCACATGGACATTCTGTAGGTGGCCTTCAGTTCATTTTTACTTGTGTGTGCCCACGTGAGTTTGTGTGTGTGTGTGTGTGTGTGTGGTTTTTTTGTCCTGTGAGGGGTTGATGCGTGCTCCAGGATGCCCCCTACCTTGTGCCCTTGGCTCCCTGGGATAGACGCCAGGCTACCCATGACCCTGAATAGGTAAAGCAGTTGGATTATGGATGTATGGATGGATGAATGGGTGGGTGGGTGGATGGATGGATGGACAGACACTTACTCATGATACAGGTGCACCTGTACCTGTTTAACAGTGATGACTAACAACAGCAGCACTGACTACGTTAGCAGCACAAAGCCTCTTCAGTGCCGGTTGCTGTGCCTTTTCCTGCCTCGCTTCCCGCCTTGCTTTGTGGCTCACTGCGTCTGTCCCCCCCTTCTCCCCCCACAGATGTGCAGCTCTCAGCAGTGACAATGTTCCCCCTGCTGATTGTGATGGCGGGCCTGTTTGGGGCCGCGTCTCCCAGCAACTGCTCCAACGTTTCGAAGGACTACTGCTACTCAGCACGCATCCGCAGCACCGTGCTGCAGGGCCTGCCCTTTGGCGGAGTGCCCACCGTCCTCGCCCTCGACTTCATGTGCTTCCTGGTTGGTCCGCCTCCCGCCATCCCTCGCCGCGGTGCCTTCCTCTCCGGAGCGCCCACCATTTTTTCTTACGGTCTGAACGATTTCACGCGTAGCTGCGTGAAGGTGAAACGGACCATGTGACACATCGCCGTTACAGAACCGGCATCCATATGCAGTCCGCAGAAGGGCCACAAGTTCAGAGTTGTTTGGAATTTTAAATAGATTTTAAAAGTGAGGCTGTAATTACTGACTTGCAACCGACAATTAAACTGGACAGTTAAACTGTAAAGGTACCTTAACCTTTGTTAAACTTTGGCGAAGCCGTGTTTCGCGGCTTTCATTACAACCTCGCTGGTTAACCAGATTGCTAGAGGCCATAGTGATACTAAGAAGAATTCTGAGGAATTGATTCCTGCCTAATCCTGCACATCAGGCTAAAATTGGACTAGCTGAACATTCAGGTCCGAAATCCAATACTGCTGTTTTAAATTCGCAAATAAAGAAGACCATGAAAGATGGGTTTTGATCGTTACTCTGCGGTCAAGCCGACACAGGCTCTTACTTCAGATGAGCATTGCTATAGCGCCATGAGATGTGGTCCTTAGTGGATTTCATCCAGATTTTACTTTTCAGTGATTTTCCATGTGTTCCTCTTTAGGTCCTCCTCTTTGTTTTCTCCATCTTGCGGAAGGTGGCCTGGGACTATGGACGCTTGGCGTTGGTGACAGACTCGGACAGGTAGGAGCTCAGGGTCTCGCACTTGCACGTCCACAGCAGCGTTGAGGCCTGCTCGTGTTTTGCCCACAAGCCTGCTCTTAATACCAGGCATCTCTTTCTGATTAAAATTGCGTTGCTGACAGAATTTATGCCACGATGATAACTGTACATTTGTTGGCCCGGTTCTGTTTGCGTTTTTAACCTTGCCAACAGCTGGTCCTCCTAGCGTTTTGATTTCTGCACCCTGATTTGTGTCGGGCGGACTAACAGTAAATAACGTTGATTTGAATTAATCCAAAATATTTCTACAGCGGGAAGCTGAGTGCTCTTTAATTG
The DNA here is from genome assembly GCA_025773905.1 of Chitala chitala. Taxonomy (NCBI): domain Eukaryota; kingdom Metazoa; phylum Chordata; class Actinopteri; order Osteoglossiformes; family Notopteridae; genus Chitala; species Chitala chitala. The sequence continues at coordinate 7,509 of JABJVR010047715.1, forward strand.
TAACTATTGCCTTGTTTTTTAGGGCTGTGCTGACATATAAAATCCTATGTGCTGTAGAAGTACTTGATCCTGAAAAACATGCACCGTAAGCACGCGTCGTAGTATGGAATTTTACCAGGCTGTCTAACGTTACAGTGATTTTTAATCCAGTGATTTACGGCAAGGACAACGAACAAACTGTATTATTGGAAACCGTCAAGACTGAGCGTGCTTGTGTACTCCGGTGTTAGAATTTATATGGCTTTGAGACTTAAGAAAATACTAACAAAGCTAATTGATTTCCTGGCAGATGGTGAAAGGAGCCCAAGCATGCTTTTTTTGGAGCTACAGTTCATCACTTCTGTTTCACATTTTCTCCCAGGGCATGCCAGGAGCCTCTGCCTATTACAGCTGCAGTAAACTCAAGGACTTCTGCCACAGCATTTAAATATTACTGAGTCAATTCACTTGGATGCACTTGAAAACGAGTCCGTGTCCGACGCGTGCGTGTTTGGGTCTTGACTTCCTGAGAGATTGCCTTGACTCCTGTTTGCGTAGGGTGATGCATTTTGCATTTTAATGGCTAAGAAAAAGTTTCCCCCCCCGCCTCACTTACCATGGTTTGAAGGAATAGGAAAAGTTGCTCTTTGGACTGGGAAGATAAGACCAGCTCTTATCTCCTCCCAGTTTGCACATCCTGACTGCCAGCACCGGAGTACATGGCTCCCAGCATTGTGGGCTTAGATTAATAGTGACATTAATTCCGGGACTTTAGATTGATTCTGTTTTTTTATTTGTGAATGCTTTGATCAGAGGGCATGCAGGCTTCAGTAAAAAGCATTTTCAGGTTTATTGTGGCCGACAGTTTTAACTTTTTAATGGTGATATACTTTCAGTCTCTTCTTATCTTGTCGTACAAGCCTTGAATGTCACTAGATTAGAAGTGTGGAGCACTGAGGCTCATTTCATATCAGCGGGCAGTAACTGTAACATCTTCACGTCATGATAGAAATGGGGCTCTTTGGAGAAATCAGTCTCTCACTCTGTCTCCAGACTGTCTCCAGACAGGCTCTCTGCTGATTGGTGGAGACTGCTCTCTGCTGATTGGTGGGGACGGCTCTCTGCTGATTGGTGGAGACTGCTCTCTGCCGATTGGTGGAGACTGCTCTCTGCTGACTGATATAGACTTGCTTGATCGTTCATGTTGCTGTCTGGTCCATGTTGCTTTCAGTGACACTTTTGGGGCTCTGAGTGTTGGGTGTGTAAATGAAGTCTTGGATTTACTGTGACCCGCTGTCCTTATACGCAGGCAGTGTGTAACTCTTGCGTACAGTGCACAGGCAATAAGGAGTGTTCAGGCTGAGTTAGGGCTTGCTTTAGCACCTTAGTATGGTAAAATATAGCAATGCATTTTAAGGGGAACATCAGACAAAGACTCATTTTTTGGGCTTTGTACGGCTAGGAAATTGGTTTGCAATATTAAATGTGGAATTTCTAATGGAAATCCTCTTAAATGTACAATGAAGTTTTTCACATTGGAGTAAAAAATTTAAACTGCTGTGGTCGTTAACGTATTCGGCCATGCAATTTACAGTTCTTGGCTTAATGCAAGGTGTGGCTTTTTTGGTCAGGCTCACTGAGGGTTGCAGAGAAGCTGAGCGCCTGGGGCTGGCCTTGCCACTGCGGTGTCTGTGTGTCGGGGCGTTGTCACATGGAAGTCCCCTCCCCCTCCTTACACACACACACACACACACACAAAACGCCTCGTTAATCTGCACACATTGCTTTCAGGCTGCTCCCCCATCATCTCTGTCCTAAAACAGTGCTTTCTGGACTCTTCCTTCCTCAGCTTATTGTCTGATTGCCTGTGATGAGGTGGGGGGTTTGCAGGGAGAGAGATGTGGGTTTGGACTTTCAGGTGTCATAGGGTGGAAAAGCACACAGTGTCTCTGTGATTGGTGGGGGCTCCACAGATGGTCACCCTGCCGCTCTGTAGAGGTTCCTTTGTTTCCCAATAATCTCACTTCATACTGTGTCGGTCTCTCTCTCTCTCTCACCCTCTCTCTCTCAATGTCTCTCGATTCTTCTGTGTCTCTGTCTTTTTTTTAGTCTTAGTAGGGATTATGGAGAATGGATCACCATGGATACCATGTTCAGCCATTATATGTCTCCTGACTGCAGCTTGTTGTCGTCCTATACAGTTTCTTGCCGTCTGTTGTCTTTTTGTTAACTTGTTGTCGTCTTTGGCTCGCTTCCGTAGGTTTTCTCCCCCCTTCAGTTCTTTTTCCGAGACAGAAAGATGCGGTTTTTCCAAGTCAGTATTCATTGAAGTCTTTAACAGGTGTCTTAGTAGATCATCACCAGCAGAAAACAGGATCCATATCTAAGTAACTGGAAATATTTCTGAGGGCAAAGCATATGTGTTTATTTCATAAAACCTTGACAGATTATGACAGCTGTGCCTTGCATGTTTGAAAATGTTTCAAGTTTTTAGTGATCAAAAACTGTATTCATGTCCAGCTAAATTTCTTGTGTATGTGTGTGTGTGTTTTTTTCCCCTGAAGATGGAAGAAAGTATTCGACGGCCTTGAGGAGCGAGAGTAGTATGTCATCCTTAACTTCATATTTTGTCCTCTTCTCCCTCACCGAGGAGATCTCTCCTCCCTCGTTTTCCTTCCTTCCGCATAACGCTCCTCACTCGGTCTGTGACCCACGGGTCTTGGGACCGTGCGCTGCGTTTTCTGTCGCCGATTTTCAGCTCTGCCGCTGCCGTCTGCTTTGTGTGCTCTTTCTGCACCACATCAGCGACTTTCTGTCTTTTTCACCTCTGGGATAAAAACGTGCTGTTTTATTTCCTGTTACATAAAGCCCTTAGAATCTCCTCTGATTTGTACTTTTAATCCTTTGCTGTGCATGCTGCATTGTTCCCTGTCTGATCTCACAAAAAAAATATATATATATGTATATATGTATGTATGACAAGAACAAGCACAATGGACTATGAGCCAGTTAACAGGTAATGGGCATCTGGTTGTGCTGCCCTCTAGTGTGGAAGTGAAGACTTGTTGCCCAGAGCTTCTTCAGGATCACTTTAAGATTAATATTGACAGGGACTGGCTTGGGTCTGACTGTATAGTACCTAATGCAAGTAATTTTACAAAGTGCTACGGGATGGATAATTCTCAATCAAAGGTATCTCAGTGTCTTTCTTTGTTAGATAATGCAGTTTTGATCCTGAGGGGTTCTGGGTAACGTAGTGTCATGTATGTTATCTTTCCCTTTTATACAGTGCAGTAAGATGTGGTTGACGTGCCACCTATGTTAGCGAAAGATCTTGCATTGCTTTTGTTACATTCAGCGCCACTAATTGCTCTGTTTGGTGGAACCATCACACAACCCAACTACGCTTACGTAATTATGTAAATTTGAAATTATTTTGAAATATTCAATGAAGACCAAATAAATCGTAAATATTACACGTGCAATACACAAAGTACAGTGTAACACAGCATACTTTTTTTGTATTCTTGTGCACGGTGCACACTTAGCACAAGGAAAGTGCTAAGCTAACAATATCCATAAATATTTATGAGAATTTCCTGACGCGGCACACAATCTCATTTGAGTAGGCAACTGTTAGGGCTGTGCTGATGGGAACACGCTTTCTGCAGCCTTTCTGAACTGTGGTGAGGTAGATGTAGCACTGCGTCTTGTGCGGAGGTTTCAGTCCTCTACCGTTTACCTGATAATTGTTAAAGATCCTCCTTTACCGCATCTGTCGCCCCAAGGCTGCTTTCGTAGGCCGTCACCTCGCCGGTCCGTTATAAACCCTGTAGAAACTGGATACACAGAAACTACAATGACATTGAGTCATTGCTCTCTGGAGAGTCTGTAGATGTGCAAAAGCAAATTAAGTCGCTGACTTAAGACCTCACGGTGAATTCGGTTTATCCTGAAGATGAATATAGCACAGTCTAGTTTAGAGGGTGGAAGCGTGTTTCTAAATCCATCTGCAGTCGAAAATTAATTTAAAGAGTCATTTTGAACCCTAAAGAAATAGATTCTTTTTAGAGAGCCTTGCTGTGTACGCTTCTCAGCGACGATCTCCACTTTCGTTGTGGACCCGACTTAACCTGCTCGTCCCTCTTCCCAGCGTGGCGTCAGCCTTGCACTCCGAAACGCCCGATCGATATGAGCGACTCACTTCGGTGTCCAGCTCCGTTGACTTTGAACACAGAGACAATGTAAGTTTAATGGCCCCGTGCTGTAAGTGACCGTAGCACCCCTGTCAATTAAGTCCTCTCTTTAAAACCCTATCAGTCTGTCCTCACCTAATGGTTTAATTTAGTTTTGGTATTGCAGCCCTTGTAAATACCAGGGGAGGTTTAATGGAGGTCGTCCTGGTGGAATGTGTGTTTTTGAGCACGTGTGTGTGTGTGTGTGTGTGTGTGTGTGTGTGTGCATTTGTGTTTAATAGCCATCAGCTGACACCTGAGTCAGTCTGGCCCCACCCTTGATGCCCCTCGCCTGGTCTTTCTGGTGTAGTTCCAGTGGAGGTATCTGCTTGCTGTAATACATCAGTTTGTACCAGTATAAAGCTGCAGGTGTCAGTTTGGTTGCGGTGTAGAAAACTCTGTAAACTAGCTTATTGTATCAGTAGGTAAACAGTTAGAAGTGCAGACTCACCTATGGCACCCCTGTCTTTTAACCTCCCATTGATTTTTGACTTTGGGGCAGTTTGTTGCAGAATACCATGGTTTCTTCTGGCTTGCAGACTTTATCAGTTTGTTGTTGCTGGGCGCAGCCACCAGCAGGGGCACCGTAGAGGGGTGCAAACCTGGGAAGATTGCAAGGGCTTGTAACTGAAAGGGGCTCGCAAAAATTAAAACGTAACATAACGCGATAATCTTTCATGGGGCCCAGAATGTGTCGTTTCAACTCTGGTGACCAGAACTCTTCAGAACCATCCACAAAATGAGAAGAAAAAGCACAAAAGGAAAAACATTAAATTAAAACTTCTTTAAAGGTGCCACTCAGAGAAGCCAGCCTGCGTTCGGTGGCACTCTGAACTCTGTCTGTGTTTTTCCACTACGCACGTTAACCCAATTATGCAGATTGCCGGTAACTTTGACCTGCGTGTCTTCGGTGAAATGCCGAAGGGGTGATTCTGTAGTCTGAGGAAAAAAATGTGGTCGGAGATCCTTTTAAATGGGCAAGATGTTACACACTTCCCTGACAAAATGAAGCGTGTAGTTGTACAGCCGTGTAAGCAGTTGTATATAATTTGACATTAATATGAGGAGTTGGCCTTTAATTAGCCCGATTGTTGGCATGGCATAATGCAGCCAAAACTGCCACTGACTTTTGACATAATCACATGGAAGAAAAGTAAAGCTTGTATATTACTGCATGCATATGGGGGTCAAACTAAACCCTTTCTCTTCATGTTTCTTTGCTGAAGGGCTTCTGCTCTTGGCTGACGGCTATCTTCAGGATAAAGTAAGTATAAACTCCTGCAGTGACGTTGCCATGGAGCCCTATGCCAACGCACGTGGGATGCCAAAGCCTTCACTTTAACGAGTTCTATTAATAGTCGGCTAATTAGATAGGAGCTTGTGATTGGCAGGGAACGGGTCAGCGCCTCGTGGAGAAATGTGAGATGTTGGCTGCGGTCAGATGACAGCAAGCTTGGGGGGGGGTTAGAGAGTCAGGGGCGGAGCCCTGGGAACGGGGGGGGGTGGCTGTTGTCTGAGAGTCGCCAGGGAGACGATAACGGTCTGTCCCGCAGAGATGAGGAGATCCGGGAGAAGTGTGGCGAGGACGCGGTACACTACCTGTCCTTCCAGAGACACATCATTGGTCTGCTGGTGGTGGTGGGTGTGCTCTCAGTGGGCATCGTCTTGCCCGTCAACTTCTCTGGAGACCTTCTCGGTGAGCCTTCATCTGGGACTCCTAGCCTAGAGGGGGTGGTGAGGGTGGGGGTGTTGTGTAACAGTCTCCAGGGAGACAGTGAATCTCCTTGGAGATGATGAATTTTTAGGTAGCCTGTCCAGCTGCAACTTCTTGAACACATGGAAATTCGGCCTTTGGGAGTGTTTGTGCCCAGCTACGCAGGTCGGCACGCTGGGATAAAACCGCACAGACACCACACCGGGCTAGTCCTCCTCCCAGGTTGTAGTGGTTTGGTTTGTGTACATGTATCTCTGTACAGGGTCCGGGGAGTGTAAAAAAGTGAAAGCTGGCATTAGTCCAGCGTGCCAGTGCTTCGTTACTGTCTGTTACAGCCGAATTGTCTCGGCTCTGCTTGTCTTAAGGTGCTCGGAACCTTCTGGTTTCAGCTCAGCGCTGAGATGTGGGACTTGTCATTATTCCTATCGATTTTTCCAACTTTGAAATGGAACGCCAGTGGAGCCAGACTCCCCAACTCAACAACTGTGGAGGCAGACCTGTCCTGGTCAATGCATTGTTTTGTTTTTCTGTTCCACAGAATTGCAATCTTAACTCGCAACATTGACATGACTCTGGCACTGGCTTCAGTTTTGATTCTTTTGTTGGGGGTGGGAGTCGTGCTAAGGAAATTCTGCGGCCCTGTCGCTGTTCACAGACGATCCCATCCTAAAATTTTGATGTCACTTTCTATATGCAGAAATTTGCTAAAGATATGAAAACTAGAATCTGACACTCTGAAACTAGTTTTAACTAGCTACTGTCTCCCCTATCCCATCTTTCCCCATCCATCAGAAAATAATGCTTATAGCTTTGGACGAACCACTATAGCCAATCTGAATTCTGGGTGAGTATATTTTACAATGTATACAATTCAAGCATGAATAAACAATATAAATGTATTACATAAATATAGCCTGCGTTGGTGGTTAATAGTAGAGCATGTTGATACTTTTTCAACGTCTTTCTTGTTTTCACAAAACAGGAATAACCTGCTTTGGTTGCACACCTCCTTTGCCTTTCTGTACCTGCTGCTCACCGTCTACAGCATGAGACGGCACACTTCCAAGATGCACTACAAAGAGGACGACCTGGTAGGCTCACACGGGGGTGTCTGCCACCCGCCTGCCACTTCCCCGTGGGCCCTTGGCGTAACCACGGCCTAGCTTGACATGTGCACAGCTAGCGAAAGTAGGATTCGCTGCAGTTTCCTCGAGAGACTTCTGTTTATCGTTAAACCTCAAAGGTCTAATTATGTTCTTTTCTTTGATGGAAGGTGGTGGTTTTTAATTGTATGTTAATCTAAGTGCCCCACTAAAAAAACTGCAGTTTTTTTTTGTTTATTATTATTATTATTATTATTTATTATATATATATATATATATATATATATACATTTTAAAAATCTTTCGAAAGTGAGTGCAAATTTTTATTTCAGTATGTTGGAATACTGGAACGTTTTTTTTTTTTCCCACAGAAAATCAATACTCTGCTTCCTTCCTCAGGTGAAACGTACTTTATTTATAAATGGAATTTCCAAATATGCTGAAGAAAACCAAATAAAGCAGCACTTTGAGTAAGTGCCTTTGTCTTGTTTTGCTCGAGAGTCGTTCTGCTGACGAAAGGTGTGGCGTAAGAGGTGGAGGAAAACTGCAATGGCAACCTTGTAACAGGACGAAGTCGATGCTGAATGTTCCACCCACCCACCTGCTTATCCTGTCTGTTCAGGGTCACTGGCCTGGACCCTAAGATGCAAAATGTACTTTTTTATATTTGAAATCCTAACCAGTGCAGTGTAATGGAGTCTTGTGTTGACTTGGTACCCACCCACAAACCTAGTAACAACTGAGAAATTTAGTACAGTGGGTTTGTCTAGGACTCACTATTAAAATTTCATGACTCACTGAAGTTTCATGACTCACTGAAATGTAAAAAAACACCAAAAAAAACCATGACAGTTCAGTAAATAGAAGGTGATTTCCGCTGGAGGAGTATGTAAGTTTCATTGATCAGAATTAGGGAAATTTTACCTGCACATTCATTTAAATATGTTTAGTGTGTCTGTGAAAGAACTCCTTGGGTGCTTGCAGTTTAAAATTTTACATCAGTACTGTAATGTATTGAGTTAAAATGTCTGTGTTCACCGATGAATGTGTGACGCACACTATGCTAATTTAGCCCGAACTGTGTAGTAACTGACAAATACGGGCGTATCAAAGACCTACAGGTGGGCCTTTCATCCCTTTTAAGTGAGATTTCTGTACGCGCTCCGTATTAAATTAAAACATACAAATATTTTTTTCGAGTAACTTCCGGGTGTGTGTGTGTGTGTGTGTGTGTGTGTGTGTGTGTGTGTGTGTGTGTGTGTGTGTGTGTGTGTGGTTTTTGTGTTGCTGCAATGCAGACAGGCGTACGAGAATTGCACGGTGCTTGAGGCCCGGTTATGCTACAATGTGGCCAGGCTGATGTCCCTGAACACCGAGAGGTAAGAACCCCAGCTTACACGCGTACGCATGATCCTGAAATGTCAGCAGGTGACAGTGCACCTGACTTCTGTTGCTTTAGCCTGATTGGTTGTTAAATTAGGCCAATCAGATTTTAGTTGACACCCTAATGGATCACTCAGTGCTATGGTTTGCATTGGAAACCCTTAACAGTAGTTTTACTGTAATTTGTCTGTTTTTTTGCTAACTTTGATCTACACCCAAGGTACACTAAACAAATGAATGTGATTGTGTGGACATAAAACATAGGTTGAGCATGACAGCCAAATATAAGATGAGTTTAGATGGCTTTTCAGCTGTGAACCTCCACTCTGATCTTTGAGTTGAGAGCCCTTAGTCATTAATGAATAATTTATCATAGATTATCTAACGATTCAGAGCACATAACTGTGCATGTTGCATTGAAATGAGTCCTTCCACATACCAAGTGCTTCCATCCTCAGTATGAAGGAGAAACAGGCTAGGAGGAGCTGCAGAGAAATGTTTAATACAAACGCAGTATAAATCTGTGAAACTAAAGGCAGAATGATATCAGCGAGACACAAACAGTGTTATCCACACACCGGCCATGTGGCAGTTAAGGAAACGGAAGCAGTTGAGGTAGCAGCGCGAGACTCCGGGCCAGGGGTGATGAGGTGTGAATAGAGAGGAAGCTGCCTGAATGCCAACGAGCACAGCGGAGAGCCAGGAGCCCGACTTGGGCGTCCGCGGAGCAGAGTGGTGCCAAGGATGAGAACAAGAAGAGTCCTTTAGACTGGCGGGGAAAGAGGGAATTCCCATCAGGCAGTCTGGGGCGAGCAGGAAGCAGCACACCACTCGATTAATGAACGAACCTTAGCGGCACACTAATTAAGCCCAAGTTGGCTGGTGCTAAGGCTCTTGTGGACCATATTCCATAATGTCTTGCTCCTCCGTGATTCCAAACATGGGAAGAACTCTGATCACATGATCTTTTCTTTTTCTTTTTTCTAATGATGTCCTAGTGCTGAAGACTGATATAATATAATCAGTGTGTGAAGTCAGGAATACTACTTTTCTGGCAGCATTGAGGACAAGCAATGTCTTATGTTGGGGATTGTGACTATGAAGTCATTTAAATGCACTGCTGGTGATGTCAGCACATGTAGGTGTTTGCCTGGTGATACGCTGCATGAAATTCTCCCCTGCTCCCAAAGCACAAAGCTGCGTCAGACTCACCAGGCCGTTGCAGCCTCCTAATGTGTGTGTTCTGTTTGATCGAGTTCGTTAGAAGTTCCTTGAAATGTGAGGTCTGACCTCATGCACCTGCTTCCAGGTGTTGCGCATGGATCTTTTTGACGGATTCATTATGCCAGGCCACTGACCTTTGGACTAGTGTCTCACGTAGCTTAATGGATTTTGAGTTTTAAACAGGGCCTGAGTCTTGCCTCCCTTTGAGCAGCCTTAGATGTAGAAGTGTGTGTCTGTTTTGGATTGAGCTCCCTGCAGATCAAACCCGCAGCTCCAAGCCACATGCCTGAACGTGTTTTTGTTAAGGGCCCGTCGGGGACTTAGGGAGGGATCAGACTGTAGCCTTTAGATGTTTTGACCGCAGAAGCAGAAAAGCCGCTGACCTCAACATGTTGGCAAAGTAACGAGGCCTACACCGACGTGAGAGACGAGGCTGGATTGGGAAGGCGGCAGGGGACCGTGTGGGTGATCAGAAGTCTCACGCTCAAAGTTCAGCTGTTTGAAGATTCTTAGCTTTGTGGTTTTGTGTTTCTACTTACAGCCAGACCATGCTGAAGGCAGGCCAACTCTCAAAGTATGTCAGAACTGTCAAAGCCTCGTGCTTTTACTTAGTCACGGTAATGTCAGTTGTGAATGTGCATTATGGGTAATTTGTTGAGCAAACGATTTCAAATCGCTTAAGTCAACTGGTTTTGAAATGCTGTATTTTGCTCAGTATTGTGTCTGCTGTTGGCATGGAAATGGTTCTGCTGCTGTTGGGGCCGTGTAGACAGGAGTGTGGTTCCTCTTGTCGCACTGCAATCGTTTCGATTCTTGCAGGAAGAAGGCGGAGCGCAGTAAGAAGTTCTTCACGGACCTAATGTCCAAGGAGCACGTTCCCACGATGATCAACCCTAAACCATGTGGACACCTCTGCTGCTGCATCATCAAGGGCTGCGAGGAGGTAACGTTCTCCAGGGGGGTCTGCGGGCCACAGGAATTCACGGGTGGCAATGTTGGGAAAGGGCAACGTCTCTGACGACGTGTGGCAACTGCCGTTGGCAGGAAGAGGCTGTGAGCTACTACACAAAGCTAGAGTCCAAACTGAAGGAGGAGTACAGGAAGGAGAAGGAGAAGGTGAACACCAAGCCTCTTGGGATGGCCTTCGTCACTTTCCAGAACGAGGCGATGACGGCAACGTAAGTCGCTTCGCTGAGCTACACTGCTTCCTCATCACGCACATGCGAAAGAGAGGGAGACAGCACAGGAAGGAGACAGGCAGAGGGAGAGAAGGTGGGGAGATGGAGAGAACACAAGAGGGAGGGAGAGAGCACGGGTGGAGAGGGAGGGAGAGAGCACGGGTGGAGAGGGAGGGAGAGAGCACAGGAGGGAGACAGGCAGAGAGAGTGAGAGGGAGAGAGCACAGGAGGGAGACAGGGAGAGAGCATAGGAGGGAGACAGGGAGAGAGAGGGAGAGAGCACAGGAGAGAGCAAGGGAGAGAGCTCAGTAGAGGGAGAGGGCACAGGAGAGAGGGGGAGGGCACAGGAGAGAGGGAGAGAAAGAGCGCACAGAAAAGAGAGAGAGTGGGAGAGCACACAGGGGAGAGAGAGGGAGAGAGAGAGAGCAAGCGAGTGAGCACAGGAGACAGAAAGAGAGAGAAACCCCAAGTGAAGGCTCACCAAAATTAGGAATTAGTTCTTTCATGTATATTACTAGGTTATATGGTCGAGTGCAGATTGTCACAATGACAAGTTATTCCATCAGCTGAGTTACCCACAGTACAATCAGGCAGGAAATATAAGACAGGAAGCGTTTGTCAAATCTGTCCTCACCTCTGCAGAATCCTGAAGGACTTCAACGCCTGCCACTGCCAGGGCTGCACCTGCCGCCGGGAGCCCCGGTCGTCACAGTTCAGCGACAGCCTGCACGTGTGCAACTGGAGCGTGTCGTATGCCCCCGACCCGCAGAACGTGCGCTGGTGAGAGCCCGCCCCGCGCCTCCGCCTCGCTCTGGGACGTCATCTAGGACGAGCACATGGTGTAGTCATTAACTCTCACTCCTTAATCCCTCGTTAAGATGGTCTTTGCGGTCCGATTCCTATCGACAGATGGCGTGCATCGTCTGATGAATTTTAACTAACAATATTAATATAATGGGGTTTATAAACGTATATTTTTTAATTCCTTATTTTTGTCACGTACAGAGATGCAGTAGTCTGTACCATTCTGGCTCTGAATGAGAAAGGGAGGGATTGGAGGGGAAGTCTTGCTGATTCTCATGAAAGAGCAGACTAAACACACCTGAGCCAGGTGCCTTACATCACCATCACCCCCCCACTGTCCCTCCCTCTGGGAAGAGAAAGAAATGATGAAGCTGAATGACTCTCGGCTGCTGGTATTGCAGAGGACTTTATGATCCTCAGTTTCTCATGCTGCTTTAACCAAAACTATTGTGATGTTTGGAGAAGCGTAGGAACACAGGCGAGAGGCTCATTTCAGGAGGGTTTATTCAGACAGAAGGGAAAAACACATGAGGGCAAAGAGTAAACATAATAAAGGATCATAAACAAAGACTGGCTAATAGAGGTACACTCTATACTAACGCTTAACTTGCAACGGACTGAGATAGGGACAGGGATTGAATAGAGAACACTAGGAAACAAGAAGCAGGTGACAGCAATGATATAATTAACTAAGGAACAACAAGGAGACAGGAATGCAAAAAGTCATAGAGGAAATAGTGACGCCTAGTGGCCAGGGAACGACAAGACAGGCTAGGGACATGACAAATATGACAGAACACAGTGGTATTATTACTTGGTATAATACAGGTTCCTGCTACAAGACAAGCATTAGGAACTATTTCTAGGACCTTCTGAATTGGAGTTGACCCATAAGAACATCATGAAATGAAAATAAAACCACCTTTCATCTTCTGACTTTTCTGCTGTTTTACTCAAGGCATTTGCCATATAGATTTAAGCTGGTGTGAAAACTGCATCTCACATGCTTGGCACACTAGGCTGATATCAGAACCATATCTCACCGACTTGGCTTGAGGAGTCCCTGTCGTGCTGAACCTCTATTAGAACTGTACTCCGTCTGAATAGAACTTTCCCTTGCATTCAGCAGATGCTACCAGACCTGCTAATGATGCGCGTAAGTGGGTCGCTTCGTGAAACGGGTCTCCGACGCCCCTGTCAGTTGCAGCTGCTTGTCAGCAGAAAGAGCAGCCACACTGCACGTCTGAATGATCAAAGGCTCACACTGCAGTGTATCGTAACCAGGTTTGCACTGGCAGAATCTGTGTCACAGCCTTCCCCCGCAGTTCACTGGGAGATGCTTTTCGATACAGATTTTATTGCTTGGATAATGAGCTTCGTAAAATGGAAAGGCAGAATAGCGTTGGTTGGGGTTTACAAAAATTGCGTTAAGTCAGCTTTGTTAAGTTTACTTACGATGAATATTAAAAATGAAAAACACTTTAAATAGTCTGAGCTAAAAAGGCATTTATGGTTTGTAATCCGGATAGATTTTTAGAGGAGTTCGTGAAGACTTGGTGGGAAATAAAACGCTCGTTTCATTAAGTGCAGAATAACCTTTTCGGCATGACTGATACAGGAGCGTCGCTCAAGGACAGGGTCGCTGAGAGGGACGGCGGAGTGGTCTGTAACTCATCACCTGAACGTGGAGTCAGCTTTCTCAGTCTCTGACCTTGTTCACTGCTGCTCCAAGCCTGCGTGCCTTTGGTGCTGAGATGGTCTGTAACCATGGAATAGGAATGTCTGTCACCCAGAACCGGTGTTAATGCTTACAAGTTTTCGTTAGGCTCTCATTAAACTCAGAACCTCATTCGTTTGCCAAATCTTCACACTGTCCTAAGTGAGATGTTCACGACTGCAACTGCGATGTATGAAAGGTTATGCTCTTATAAGATACAGACCGGATAAGCAGTATGCAAGTGGATTAGCGGTTAATTTTGCTGTACATCACTGATTCTGAATCCATGTTCACAATTGAGAATGCTTGTGATGCCAGTCTATGCAAATGACTGCCTTGCGTCGTGTGTGCACACCCTGTAGTAATGAGGCACTAATAATGTTCTAGAAAGTACATTTGTATAATTCTGCAATACAACGGCTGATGAGGTTGTAAATAACTGCGCTAATGAGGGGACGGAAACAGAATGTACTTTGTCCGTGTTTCCTAATTTCCTCCGTTACAATGCAGAGTGTGTTCCTACCAGTGGGGGGTATGTCCCTCCTTTGAAACACATCACAGTGGTGTGTGACGGTGAACACGGTGTACATGTCTACCGTCAGGCACTGCTTTGAACGCAGACCCCATTTCTCTTTTCGACAGGGAGCATTTGTCTCTGGGGGGCATCTCCTGGTGGCTTCGCTGCTTCGTCATCAACTGCATCCTCTTCCTCCTGCTGTTCTTCCTAACCACGCCCGCCATCATCATCACCACCATGGACAAATTTAATGTCACCAAGCCAGTGGAGTACCTCAACGTAAGCCAGGGGGAACGCACGCATCAGTATTTAGTCCAAAAACCTCCTGTTGAAATTCATCGCATAACGCTTCTTATTGGAGCTAAAGCAATTGAGGTTTTATCTTGCCAACCACTAGATCAAAGTTAATATAATAATAAACTGTTGTACAAAATGAAGAAACAACGTATTAATTAACTACCTACACAACATAGCACAGTTTTAGTACAAGTGCTGTTAAAAGCCATAATCAGGACCTTTTCACCCCTTTGCCCTTAGAACCCAATTATTACCCAATTCTTCCCAACTCTGCTGCTTTGGGCATTCTCCGCCTTGTTGCCCACCATCGTGTACTACTCCGCCTTCTTCGAAGCCCACTGGACCAGGTATGCGTCATTGACCCCCCCCCCCACCTCGCTTCATCTCTCCGTGTCGACCGCTGTTGTTATTGTGTCATCCACATCTTGGCGAACACGCCCCTCTTCTCTGTGCCTGTGCTGCAGGTCGGGTGAGAACAGGACTACGATGCACAAATGTTACACCTTCCTCATCTTCATGGTGCTTCTTCTGCCTTCCCTCGGACTTAGCAGGTCTTGTCTCTGCTCTCTTCTCGTTAACTTGATGTAATTACAATGCATTAAAGAAAAGTCTGGTCCCTTGTGGTAGGGTTGTAGCACAGAGTTTTTCCACCTCAAAAGACTTTTTATAAAGACTTTTTACTAAAAAAGAAAGCTTTTAGTAAACTCATCTCTTGGTGACTTTCTGTTGCGTAGACCCCAGGGGATCTCTTTCACATTACTGGATAACGTAAAGAAAATCTCTTTTTCTTAAAAAAGTTCTTTTTTTTCTGTTCCAACACAGTCTGGATGTGTTTTTCCGTTGGCTTTTTGATAAGAAATTCCTCGCTGATGCCCCTGTCCGATTTGAGTAAGTTAATTCTTTATCATTTTTTGTCTTGTGCAACGTTTATTTCATTGTGTTTATACAGATAAGAATATGCTGTCTTTCTGTTATTCAGAAAGGTTAGATAATTAGGAAGAATATAAAAACCACTGTTTGGTTAGATGACATGTAACATTAAGTACTCTGTAAGACATATTTTAGTCGTTGGAAAATATTCACAGGACTGTTGATTTGCTAAATGTACTCTTTACCTTTTCATGCATTGCGCTTTTCACTTTGCACTGTGAAAATGCCGGGCTTTTATATCCAAAGGCTATATGTACACTTACGAAAAACAGCTTGAACACATGGAAATGCATGTTCTGTTTTAAACAAAGAAAATACTTTAACGGTGCTTTACAGAGGACGTTATATATGTACATAACTTAAATACGTTGCTAACACGTATGTTCTGTGTGTGACATGACGTTGCATACTACTGCCGGGCGTATTAACGGAATTCTTAGCTCATGAGAAGTAACTGTAAATTCCTTTACAGTTTACAAAGTTAAACATGTCACTAAGTTGCTGGCTTTGGGGAGCAGCTGAACAGACTGTAATGAGAGACAGGGGTCCTCTGAGTGCTTTGACCTGCTGTTTTTGCCTGCACTCTTGTTCAGCCGCATGGTGCTACAGTTATAGGACTTTTACCTAGATGCTCCCTGCAAGTACAATCTGTTGTACCTTAGAGGGGGTGGTGTTTTGCTGAGCCTGAATTACTGCTGCTTTTTAGACTCAGTGAGTTCCCACTGCAGCTGTGCCGGTCCGTCCCGGTACCGCCTGGCCCGCGGTTCTGGGCTGCTCTGCCGCTCCATTGTTCTGCCTGTGTTTGTGCTCGCTAGGTGTGTCTTCCTCCCCGACAACGGCGCCTTCTTCGTGAACTACGTCATCGCCTCGGCCTTCATTGGCAACGCCATGGACCTGCTGCGCATCCCGGGCCTCCTCATGTACATGATCCGGCTGTGCTTGGCCCGATCCGCCGCCGAGAGGCGCAACGTGAAGCGGGTGAGGAGCGCGGGTCCACGACCGGCATTCTCCTGCGAACCGGGCCTGAATCTCATGCTTCTACATAGAGATGCTATTAAAAGGAACCGCTACCTAGCTAATTAATGATGAAAAGACGGAGTTGGCATCGGCGGTAAAACATGACGAAGGAGGTTATAATTGAAAAGTGGCGAAAAAGTAAAGTGAGGAAATACGAGTGAGAAAAGCGTGGGGGGGTCTGCTGTACTCGTAGCTTGAGTCACTTTTATGTTAAATGTGATTTTTTTATCCTTGAAGTATCCATTGAATATCCATTGAAGGGTCTAAATGTAATAACTGTATTTAAAATCTCGTTATGGTCACTAACCGAACAGTACTGCGGGCGTCTGATCGAGGCACAGTTCTGACCCAAGCTCTATGATTTTTGTCCCTGACTGTGACTGTGCTCCCCCCGTCAGCACCAGGCCTACGAATTCCAGTTCGGCGCCGCTTACGCCTGGATGATGTGCGTCTTCACTGTTGTCATGACGTACAGTATCACCTGCCCTATCATCGTTCCCTTCGGTGAGTCCCGCTGCATGGGCTGAGCTTGCGGGTTCAACGTCGCGAACAGGGGACCCGGGGGATTTGTGTGGCAGCAGTCTGCCTTTGTCCGCTGTCTGCAAACGGCATGACTTGGCCGGTCATGAGGCTCTTGCTGCATAGAAGATGGGCAGGTAGCAAACCCGTATCTAACAGCGCAGGGAATGCGACGCTGTCCCTGTGCTCACTCCTAACTGCACCCCCCCAACAGGTCTGATGTACATGCTCCTGAAACACCTGGTGGACAGGTACAACATGTACTACGCCTACTTGCCCTCTAAGCTGGATAAGAAGATCCACTCAGGGGCCGTCACCCAGGTGGTGGCAGCACCCATCCTGTGTCTCTTCTGGCTCTTCTTTTTCTCTACAGTACGCACAGGTGAGCCGAGCACGTCCTCATGACCTTCAGTCCAATGACCTTGAGCCTACTTCAGCAGAGCAGGGCTGGAGCTCCTGGATGTTCTGGTCACATATAAGATCACAGTGAATTTTATTCATAACTGCTCTAACCTGGCCAGCTGTGTTTGAGTGACAGCTGCACTCCTTACTACGTTTGATTTGACGGCAATCAAGGACATAGACAGTTATATACTGTAAGGCTAATGTACTGTAAGAGTTAATTGATTTTTTTTTCCATGGTTGCAGTCATGCTGCAAACAAGTTGCGTAATTTTTCATGATAAAATTCTGTCTTCACTATTGCATTCCACAGATTTCTGTTGCAATTTTATTTTGCACACACACATACGTACGAAAGCTGTCAACATTAACGAAATTAGAAATTAACTTTTTTTCTCCTCACATGCAGTGAGATAATAAACAGACTATCTGAGCTGATTTCCCAACGGGCTGAAACTGTCGGCTCACATGCCTACACCGTTTTTATTTTCTCTTAACGCCTCCTGCGTTCAACCCCATTTTGCCGGAGTCTTCCATCTTCTGCAGAATTACCCGACTGTGTTTTTCCTTTTCCGTTTCTGTACCTGGCCAAAAAAAAAAAAAAAGAAAAATGAAAGCTAACGTGAAAGTGTCATTTGGAAGTGACAGAAGAGAAGCGAGTTCAGATGAAGTGGTGAAAATGACAAAGAAAAAGTTATCAGATAGTGTGATGACAATGAAACAGGTCCTTCAGTCAGAAATCAGATTGGATTTGATCTTAGATGACGCAGATCTAGCCTGCTAGGAGAGTATGACTCATCTGTTCCCAGGTACTAGTGTTTCGAATAATTAATTTTCTTATCACGGTTTCCAGCTAGTAGGTGACCCAGCACTTTCAAACAATGTGAATGTGTAGTCTGTGAGACGTGCAGTCTCTTCGCTGCGAGTTTAGAAGCTTCCGGAGATGGAATCAGGAAACGGCTTGTTCACCAGCCCGTTTTGTGCGTAGGTTTTGTGACTCCCACGACGATGTTCACGCTCGTTGTACTTATCATCACCATCGTGGTCTGCCTGTCTCACATCTGCTTCGGTCACTTCAAGTATCTCAGCGCCCACAACTACAAGGTATGAGTCCCTGCCTCCAGCTTGGCCCCCCAGGGTCAAAGTTCTGCCAGCACAGAGCAGCCCGGCTCTGCCGCCGTGCCCGCCAGCTACTGACATTTTGCGCTTCGCCTCTGCAGATCGACACCAAGGATGCAGAAGTAGATGGAGTACAAAATGGCCGCCCTGCCCGCACCACCACTTCACCCACCAACAAGTCTGCAGTGAGTCCTGAAGTGCAGTTGTCATCTGGGGCTGGTGCCGTTGTGTCCATGGCTCTAGATCCACCCATGGTCACTAGTTTAGTCCCTGAACTTTCTAAGTGGTGATCTGTCACAATGCTCTGCTACTGCCTTTAGTATTTCTGCAAGGAGGTACTTGCTGTCAAGAGACTATTAGATATCTTACGGTTTCTTCTTCTGCTCCCCACCTCTCTTGCACCTTCCAGCAAATGTACATTGCCCAGGTTCTTCAAGACCCCCCCTCTGATGAGACGGGCACTGGCAGCGGTGAGGAGGACGGCCAGGGTTCCTCGCAAGATGAGGAGATGATCAACGCTGGGAACGGCATCAATGAGGCGGATTTTCAGTCTGGGGAGGACAGCCTTATAGCTAACGAGGTCCGCCAGTGACCCCGGTGCCGGAGGGACGAGACGGATCATGGGGAGGGGGGATAAGAGGATGGGGAGGGTTTGCATGAGAGCAGAGAGGATCCACGAGCAGAACCAGGCCGGCTCAGCGAATCACCGATACCACCAGCTCCTCTCGGATCCCAGGAGGCCCTGCCAGGCAGGTCACCCTCGGCCCCCGTCCGTATCCCTGTGCCGCCCGGGTGCTCCACCGACGGCCGGCGGGCACTGCGGGTGCGAGGCACGGGCGGACGCACGGCTGGGCTCTGCAGAGGAGTTCTTGGTGGCATTGGTGGACTGAGCCCACACAGGAGCCCGAGATCGGAGCCTCAGCATCACGGTCTGGGTCCCCACCTTGTGTGCTTAGAAACCACACTAACACTGCTAATCCCTGAAATGTGAACAGTGTATGTGTTCCCCGTCTCTGCTGCACAGGCTCCTGCCCTGAGTTTTTACACGGGACAAGTCAGCTGCTAAACAGAGAAGCACGTTTGCACCATCTTGGGGGGGGGGGGGGGGGGGGGGGGGGGGGGGGGGGGGGGGGGGGGGGGGG
>JABJVR010047716.1:0-26783 GCA_025773905.1 Chitala chitala
CGATTATTTGTGTTTTTAAAATGTTTTTGATTTATGTTTTGTCTCCTTTACAATAATATTCTATATTTAAAATAATGTCTTTTTATATTCTGGCTACTTAAATTCATTTTGGGCTACCAAAATCTGAAGACTGCCTGCCCAAAGGGCTACCAGGGATTTTTAAAATTTGCAAGCCCTGTAACACATACTGAAGACTGCTTTGGCACAGAACAATATAAGAACACAGGGCACTCTGAAGAGCCAAGAACTGAGAGAAGCAGGTCTCTGAACTCAGATGTGAGGGGGCATGTCTGCTGGGCCAAGCACATCTCTGTAACAAGGCCCATAATTATGACTTAGTCCGGGTCCTGGGTTCCCATGCATAAAGCCACATCCAGCATCTGCCTTCAACATTGCGTGTGACTTAAGTGCATCTGGGCAAGCATGGGGACAGCCAAAACAGGATGGGTGGGGGTTAGTGGAAGTTCAGCACGGGGGGGGTTGTAGGACTGTCCAAGACAAAAGCACTAGAGATCCCGTGGCACAATATTGGCAAAGCTGCTCCTCTGCAAACAACCCAAGCAGTGCCGTCACTGGTTAGCTGCAGCAACACTTCATTTTGAACGTGATTGACTGGCGATTCACTGGTGCGGACATGAAGAAAGACGAGTCTGTACCCTGATGAACTACAAGAGTTCCAGCAACAGTACTGTAATAGTAATAAATTAGGTTACCACATAATTAAAATACAGTTTATATTAATCCCAGCAAGAACACTATCTTATCAAAGACCTGCCAAATAACAGGACATGGTCTACTGGCAGCTGGCACCGTTTTGAGCCAAATCTGCTCCATAACGACACCCTACTGAGAGTTCCTTCATCGGTGAGGCTCAGTAAGAGCATTTATGTGAAGGTAACGTGTCTGTGCAGGTACACTAATGGGCTTTTGTTGGCCTACTTTTAGAACCAGAGCACTAGCAGGTCTGGTAACCTTGAGCACATAGGCCTAACATTCACAGTGGCCTTGTTAACTCATCATTTCCTTAAAATGTCCATGAGGAATGCGGATTAAAAACCATAAAGGCTGTCAACTTTGATTCAGCTTCAACATAGCTATTGGTTTTGACCTACATGAAGGCCTGTGCATTACCTTTAGCGGTTGTTCGAATGTGTTTCCTTTGTGATAAAATAGGTCAGTGCAGCCAGACCGATACTTGCTTTCCCCATACCAGGACACCCAAGATATTTGCTACACAGTTAGGCAACGGAAACACAATGGTCCACCATTAAACAAAGCACTGAATCATGTTCATCCAAGTTAATTAATGGACACTGAGTGGTAGAGTTTTTATTGAATTCTGTAGGAGTCAAGTTTCTTCCTCTAAAAAGGCAATTAGAGGGCTTACCTTCAGTGCCTCAATCACCAGGTCTCGGGCCTCCAGCTCCCCCTCCAGTACGCTGAAGAGCATCAGCAGCTCTGCCTTGCTCAAGTTCTCCACATTCATCCTGGATTCCTGGAGGTGATGGTGAGAGCAAGGTTAGCAGGCAACAAGGGGAATCGTGGGTGCTTTTATTTGCAAGCAAAATGTGCTGGTTTTGGTTTTGTAGACACATCGCCTGTAACTATAACACTTTTTGAGAAAGATGTTAACAGTGATGGTGATGGTCATGTCCTTCTCAACTGTCTACATCCAAGTAAATAACACTGCTGAGCTTGCTTGGAAACAAGATTAATGGTCAAATTGGAGTCAATCCACATCACTCTGACTAGAAATGACAACCTGGAGTGTGTAATAATCTGTTGTGTTTCCGTTGGTTACAGCAGTAAGTGACATTCCACTGGCAGTGTACCCAACAAAATGTTATCTGAAGTTAGCAGAAGTGCAAAATGTTAGCTGAAGTGCAAAACTGTTGTTTAAACATAAACGTCTCCCTGAGGAGACATTATAACACTACTGATCACAACATGATACAAGTACACATGCCACTAATAATATGGTTCAAATAAAAGTCATTAAAACCACATGCGGAGATTGCACCGTGCTCAGATTTGGAAACAGAGAACTTGCTCTCCTCAGACTCTTGGAGGCGTATCGCAGGAGCAAGTGAGGGGCACGCTTGTATTTTAAAAGTATAACAGCAGCAACTGGAGGCACATTTGCAGTCCATCAGCACTTGCTCTATTTCCCACAGTTCTATTTGGTTGGTGGCCCAAAAGAGGCAGCCGGAAGGGAAATGTTCAGAGCATGCCCAGGTCTCCTTGGAGAAGCGCTTCATAGCCAAGGTCTAACATTCCACGCACAATTTCTTAGAAGAATCCACACATTCCTGCAATGGCATTCATAGTGGAACCTATAAATTTCACGGTCACTTAGCTTCTTGGCACAAAAAAGTATTGCTTTTTTTAATTCTTAGTGGTTAGTAATGCAGTCTTCATGATAAAAAGTCCCTGAGAAAGTGAGCTCTTAATCAAGGACAAAACACCCAAACCCGAATGGAGATCAAGTGAAACCTTTACTGTCTGTTCAAGATATATAACGAAATATATGAACGTGCTAAACGACACCCTCTTACTTGCAAAATCGAATATGTCACTTTCTTTACAAATCGAGCTTTAGTTGACTTTAATATAACATCCTTGCAAACAATTGCCATAAACCACTGGGAGAGGAAACTTCAAGAATGCATTCAGTAATCTTTGGACCATAAAAACAATAAACAGCAAACTCAATGACACAGCATTAAGACAAAAGTTTACCAAAAACGAGAAGAAAGGACAAAGACACAAAGTGTATAACCATTTTGAAAGTTGGAGCAGGGGACTTCAGCCCTTTGTTGCATGTTGGATAAAGGAAAACTGTCATAAGTGAGGAGAAAAAGCTATATTTTAAGCCTTAACAGAAATCTTTGTTATTAGGTTCAGCTGCACTTTGTTCAAACATCACTAAATTTCAGTTCAGCAATCAATCCCCCTTCATACTGACTTACAGCAAATGATACTTAAAGCACCTGAACAAGTCATAGCTGTCTTTCTTAAACAAAGAATGAAATGTAAGGAAAAAGAAGGCCCCCAACTCACAGTGCAGAGTTCATTTTTTATACACATCAGAAAAAAATGAACAGTTCATGAAGGTTTTTGAGCCAGCTAGGCTACGTTCTTTATAATCACTGAAACTCAGCAGTAAGGCGTCAAGCAGACTGTAATCACCTTGTGAAGTAGCAATCAGTTACACAGATTCGGGACAGCACTTCCACAAAGAAACCTGAGCTAATTTTCTCCTGCAGCATCTAACACATAGCTGATACGCTTTAAAAGCAGTACGGCAAAGAGCTGGCAGAACCCGGAGGACAGAAAAGATCAGAAGCCTTTCTGCAGCGGCCCGACAATGTGGCCGTGTCTTCCTCTAATTAGGAGGAAAAGCAGCTTGGTAAAAAACGGTGTCCCTACAGCCACAGTGCGTTGCCACAGATGGAGAAGGAACAGCGCACGGCTATCACGGACCTGGACAAAATCTTACACTTGTCAAAGCTAAAGTTCTGCTGCTTAAATTCGCAAAATGACAGAAAACCACAAACTTATATAGTTAGTGAAACTTTTTCTTGTGAAGTTGCACGAGCACAGACAGCGCAGTGTTGGTTCCAGGCCCTTTAAGTGTATCCACTTTGTGCCTGCTCTCCACATTCCTGTACGGTTCTGACTGCCACACCAGCGGTTTGTGGTTGGACCACAGAGCATTAATTACGGCAGAGAGACTGTGCACAGCTCTCCCGTCCTCTCGCTCCACACTACCGTTCTTTCAGACTTCAATATCTAATGACATAATATATGTACAAACTTCTTGGGTAAACTACTGCAAAGTCATTTTGAGCCGTTTTATATTTACTAGTTTAACATATTAAAATGTGCATGTAATATTAAACTATAAGCAAAAAAATAAATAAATAAAAACATGAAGAACACTAGCTAGCTTCAGTGTTTCCCAAACAAACTTCAAATATCTTTTAATTATTTGATGCTCATACCACATTATGGTATGAGCCCATTTTTCTGTCTGCATTAATTATCTTTTGATGCATTCTGTCAGTGTCTAAAACACAGAACAGTTCTGTTTCTTTTTCATGAATTCATCCATCATCATTGGCCCTAGCCGACTGCTCTGTGGTCTTGCATGAACAACCATAGAGGCTAATTACTAAACCACACCTGCTTGTTGTCAGTTTTATCACTAACAAAAAGGTCAAGATAAATGATAAGGTTTTTTTTTTTCTCGAACAGTAACAAACCAAATGTCAGTCCTAGCCTATAATTGGAGCGGTCTTCAACACTGCACAAAAAGCACTACCTTTCATAAAATTTAGGCTACATGAATTAAACTTTCAGGTACATCTCTGTATTAATTATGTTGGGGAAACACATATAGTAACACCTGCTATTCACTCATTTCTTTTTCACACTGGTTATGCAGGTCAGTGTCACAGTGGGCCTGGAACCGGTCTCAGGCAACACAAGGCACAATACACACTGGATGGGGTGGCAACCATGCACAGGGAACTGCATTTCTTTGGACACCTGCTGAGCTGCTGTGCTGCTCAAAAACCTGACATTTAAAGCTTACACCAACACACATGCACAGACACACACACACACACACACACATGCATGCACACACTCATGGTTTTTCGAAGGCAGAGGGGAGGACTGAAAGGAAAAAACACAATGACTAAACCACCTGTGTAAATAATATATTCCTGCATCCATAATGTATTTTTTATATTTTACATTTTTAACACTGTCAAATTGAACTGGTTCCATGTTGCATATGCAAGTTTTACCTCTGGACTGATGTAAATAACATGGACTTGTTTCTGCAGTTACCATACTGGAATCTGACTGGCATTCTGTGACACAAGTTTGCCTCTAGTAAGATATAATGGGCTTGCTTCTACTTAAGAGTTCCGTGTGTTCTTTTGGTTAATATTACATGTGTTTTCCTCAGTGGGAGTGTTATGAGGTTTTGTCTCTGTTGGTGGGTACATTACATTGACCAGTGCCAGTCTTTTTAGCAGTTAGATATTAATAACACATAGATCACAGCCCAACTTTACAAACAACTTTTATTATAATTACAATCCCAGTCACAGCTGAGTATAATAATAATAATAATAATAATATGCCTTAATTCATAAATTAATATTTTCCCCATTAAAAAGTCATGCATACATTCCAGTTTCACACTTTGCAGTCCTAAATCTAAAACAGAGGTTATCAGTGATCATCCAACATTCATACCAGGACATGTGATGATGAAATAATATGACTGGGCTTCATTCTGGTGGCTACTGAATTAAAATTTAAAACAGGACAAAGGAAGGATTTAACTCCTAAAGTAAAAGGCGAAAGAGAAAATGTTTTATAATGTATCCTTTTATGTTGCAGGTTTGGACAGGCCCAGAAGTTGCACCTGCTATTCCATTATTCCTGTTGGAAACTGGTATTGTAAGAACGTTTGTGGCAAAAGCTGAATCAATAAGAGTACGGTGAACCGTCCGTCACACACACTCCGAGGTTGAGCCTTTGCGCGTAAGAAAACACACAAGGCGGTCTACACAGCGATAGGGAACATCGTTAAAAGGGTGTGGTATAAAACAAAAATATTATTAATAAGCACTTTGACAAGTGCGCTAGGGAGGGATCCGGACAGGTTAGTGGCTGGTAAATGAAACCCTCTTCATTGTCCGGTCTTCGAACACCGCGTTCCCATATTCACTTGTGTCGGTTTCATCCTTGTATGCGCAAGTCTGTACTAGACACACCTTTGAGCAACGTGGGTGCGAAAAGCGAGGATACTTGGAAATATATAGAGAATTTAGTGAGGGCTGCGTACGAAGTTCATAAGCACACATCCGAATTTACAAAAATAAACTAGGTGTACTCGGAAAATTAAAACGATCGCTGCAGTCTCAGTGTTAACGGGCCGTTTCCTGTTCGTCCACAGAAGTCCAAGAAATTTAACCAAAGATTACAAAGTATACACTATGCATATTTGTATCACGTTATCTTGGTACATATTGGCATTATTAAGTTATTTAGGATTTTTATAAATTTGTCTTTCAGCAAGTCATAGGATCCGTCGTTAAATTCCCAGTACAATAATTTTTAAAGTGTTTTTTATTATTATAATTATGTGGAAAAAGGGTTTCATAATACTTTATTGTGACCCATTTTAAATCATACATATTATGTATGATTAGATATTGTCGCTTTCAAGGTACCTGTATCGTTCAAAGCATCTGCCAAAATGTTTCATTTAACTTTGTAATTTGATTATCGTTCACTACACGTTTTTAAAAATATTAACAAAGATGAGCACGAAAACCACCATACCTCCATACGCCCAGATCCTGCCTCTTCAATTTTCCCCATTCAAAACATGTTACCAAAAACCGACTTACTTGTATACCAACCCCAGCGGAAAACACGGACAATTCTTCATGACAGGGCAGGCAGCCTATAGGATGTAGGTATTCCTAAAATTTAGCCAATGAGAGCATGAGTTTGAGCGCAGGGGGCGGGAGAGGGGCTGTCGCACGAGGCTGGGACAAATCTCTTTGTTTAGACTTCACCGTCCCACCACTTCACTCGCTCCGCACTGATTTATGAAGTCATTTCCTGCATATTTCTCGTGAATAAGACGTTTTCAGTTTAGATTGAGCTTTAGTGTCATACCGCGTAATTTTCATTGACGTTTTGATATTTCGAATTATCTAATAATAATAATAATAATAATAATAATAGACATTATTAGTATTGTTATTGTTGTTATTACTATTATTATTATGATTAAAACTCCGCAAGAGTCTTCATTATACAGCCACTAAATAAAATATTAAGGTTTTATCATTTGCCAGTCTTTTTATTGACTTAAAAACTGAAATAAAGCACGTGACTAATATCATCTTAAAATAATATTAAAAGCCAGATGTGACTTTAATATATATCAGCGGCTTCTTAAATGCTATATGTCTGCGTGTGTATATATGTTTATAACCTCAAATCATTTCCAGTGCTCCTGGAAAAAGCTTGTTACTTAGTAATATAACATGCCGTCTGAAATATATTTTATTTTTTAGTATCACCTACTGTGCTCTGTATTGGATTGCTCTTTTATACTTCGGTTTTAAGTGTATGCACAGTTAGCGGAAAGGCGTTTGTTCATGTGGATAACGAGTGAACAATTAGGTCAGCTTTTTTCATGTAATGAATCAATATTGCATCAACTTCAGTGCGATTAATGTAACCATGCTACACATATACTGGATATAAAAAGGAGGAGAATTTTCAAAATTTATCTTTATTTGTGGCTGTATATTACAAACATCTGCAATTTCAATAAGGGTCTGAAAAATATTGTGAATCAATATTCACTTTAGAATCCTTACATATTTTATATTTGGTTGTTGTAAATTTCAGATGCCCTCTTCTCCAATGTATGCAAAATTTAAGGAAAATTTTCATGTTTATGTCTTGCAATGCTTTCAGAAACCTGATATTAGACAGAACTTTGAAAAGAAAATTAACCTTGTTTTATTTATAGGCCATTATATATTGTCAGTGAGCATTTAATTAAAATTATTATTACTGTTTTTTAAATAATTATTCCACGTCACTGCTTGTTACGAATAGATAGTTGAAAATTGTTTCATAGCAATGCGGTAATCATAATACCTTTTATTAAAGAATTCATCCACAGAATTTGAATGGTGAGTTTAGGGTACCTTTTAAATTGACTGAATAACTGTTTACTGTCAGGGTGAACTTGCTATGAAATTGTTCTCAAATTAAATTTTTGCCTAGGATATTTTGGTAGTTGTATAAAACAGGTCTAATCCTGTCCTAGACAGAAGAGAAGCAATTAAAATGTCACAATTATTTATATATTTACAGAAATCAAGGAATTTACATTTTAAAGAGTGTGTTTTAATCTTCTTACCCCAAAACCATTAAGCACATGACTATTGGGCCATGACTACTGTATGCCTATCATTGAAACTAATTTTATAAAAAGTGCAGTTTGAAGACTTGCCCTTACTGGAACACACATGTCCCACTTAACATTTGTACATATAAAGAAGAAAAAGAATCCTTTTATTGTCATTGTATTTAAAATACAATGAAATATTGTATGCCCTCCCAGTAATGGAACTCCATAATACACATTACATAAATAATACAGCCATGTACACAGGAGGTGGTGAGCCTACAGTAACTATAGAATAGACTATAAGTACAGTCCACCTAAAGTAAGTAAATCAGTGATTACTGCTTTTAGACACTGCACATTTGTCCCATTTACTTTACAGTAAGAATTAGTTTGCAAGTCTTACATTTGTGAAAACTACATTTTTAAAAAATGGTCATAAAGAGAACAAGCACAATATTTGAAGACCAAAATTGTCCTGCCCTCAGTTACATGCATTTTTTTTAAGCTAATGTGTCTTAATATTTATAGGTTTATACTAAATGTTAAATCAGTCTGCATTAAAATTGCTTCTGATTATCACAGAATATTTTTAATTTATTGATTTTATAGACCTACATACATGAACATGGAGTTGTGTCATCACCGCCCCACAATCCTAGGGGCAGACAGAGTTATCGCTCAGGATTGGCGTGATGCTCTCTGCCATTTGCTGTTTTAGCCTCAGTGGAACATTACAAGAAACATCCTGTTGGAGGAGGACGTGCTGCTTGTTTTTTTGCTTTCCTTTCTTTTTTGGATGAGCCTTCACTCAAAAGCACGTTTCAAATGCCAATTACTGTTGTGTAAAGGCATTTAGAAAGCACCAGTGCTCCTGACATACAGTGTAGAGTTTTCACATTCTTAATAATGCCTAACATGGCATTTATGGTGGATATTGTTCTACTCTGTCTTTGAACAATATTGTTGTATTGCCGCCTGATGCGTCAATTTTTCTTACATTCAAATTCAGTTTGCCACACACACAACCATACATAGTGCAACATGCAGTGAGTAAACATCCACAACATAAAAAAAGAATTTAAATAACAGAATTTACTATTGAACAGATGCAAAGAAAAATATTGTAACAAACTTGAGGCAAGGCCCAAGTGCAAAAGAGAGGTTTATTCGAAAGCAAAAACAAGGAACATGGCACATAAGACAGGCTCTAGGCTTACATAGCCTATCTACACAGAACAATAATCAGTAGGGAACTGATACAAGAAGCAAGCTTATAAAGACACCATGGGGAAACGAGGAACAGTTGGAAACACTGATTACATTAATTCTATGAACACAAGGGCAAAACCAGACAGAAATGGTGACATCTAATGGTCATAGGAGACATAACAAGCAGAGGTGTGACCTAAAAACACAGGTAGAAAACATAAAAATACTGTAACCAAGAACTGATACCTTATAATACTAAAAGTTAAAAATACAAATTCCTTAAAATAGACACACTATGGGCAATTTGGAGACACCAATCAACCTAACCCATATATTTTTGGACTGTGGGAGGAAACCAGAGAACCTGGAGACAACCCACCAAGCACAGGGAGAACAACAAACTCAACACACACAGACCCAAGGTGGGAATCGAACCCCAGGCCTGGACGTGCGAGGCAACAGTGCTAACCACCAGAAGTGGTTACAGTATAAAGTACAGATGTGCAGCTGGAGGCATTTATCATTGCAACACCTGAAAACACTGTGAACTGCATAACATGAGAAAAGGCAATTAAATGCATTTAATGACAATAAATTTATACAAAACAATGTGCAAGTTCTTAATTAAGAATTACAGTAATTGCCTTGGTTCACAACATTCTTGTGAAATGTTGGAAAATAACAAAAAATTAAAAAGAATATACAGGCATAAGAATGGAAGTGAAAACATACTGACATGCCCACATGCAATTCTTTTCCATTAAGTTTTTTTTTTTTTAGATACTTTGCTGCTTGTCTTGGACACATTGACTCGATGAAAGAACACCAGAACAGTGAGGTCAGAGTTCTGATTTGCCAGTGCTACAGGATGCCATAATGAGAGCTGTGTGGAATAGAGTACTGTGTTTGAGGAAGCCTTTAGCTGCTGACTCCGTGTCCATTGTCACAAAGTTAGCAAAACAATACAGCTGACCTCCACTCTCAGCTTGAATTCAGGAGACACTGAAACTCAGGAGAGAGAGAGACTCAAATTGACAGGGACCCCGTAAAAAGAATGTTCTTTTCTGCTTTTAGACAGGACCTCCTGTGCATGGAACTATTCCGAGTGGTTGATGCTTTTCCAGAAGTCATTGACTGTGGGATGGGAGGGTCATTTAAATTTTTTAAAGGATGATCTTTTTTCACTGTTAAATACAGACAGGTGGAGTACTCACAGGGACAGTTCCTGTGTAGCTTAAGCTCTATTGAGGTGATTGCCTTTTTAACACTGTGGTCATATTTTCAACACCACAATGTCTCATCATCAGAACAAAGGGTCTGAATGAATCCCTGTGCTCCAGGTTTCACAGACCCCAGGACCTCCTTCAGAAACAGTACGTAGAGGTGGAAAAAAGCATGGCAAAGACTAAAGGCACTATCCATGACCAAAGGTCCTGTTGTGCTACAGCCACCAGTAGAACCCAACATAGGTCACGTGTCCTTTCATGCAACTGGATATTTTCCAAAGCAACACAACCTACTTCTCACACCTTTTACTCTATGTACAACAGTATCTGCAGTTCACTGCTGCCTGAAACTTTCTGATATATGCCAAGGATTTGGTACTTAAGCACAGTACATGTTTAGTACAACCACCGCTCACTGTCCTGCGACTGCACGGTTGTCCTACGGTACTGCCTAGAAGCAGCGGTGTTTAGCTTTAAGGGGAAGGTCAAGGGAAGCCTGTGGAGAGCTGTGTGTCATTACAGAGAAGTGCTTAAATTGAGTGAGTATATGAGAATCCCCACAGTTAAGTAATTTTAAAGTAAATTGACCGTAAGGTCACAGTAACTGCATGACTATGGTTACAGCAATATTTTCCTAGAAAGAAAATAAATAACAAAGGGCAATAAAAAAAAAAAAATTATTTTTGCCGCATGGACACTGGTTTCGTGGCTGTGAGGACATGGTGTATTTCTCTGTGACTAAGTGACAACACATGACTACAGTGATAATGTCAGTGACAGGCTTTAGGCATTATTCTCTTATAATTTTTATTACAATAACTGTGCATTCATGGCATACATTTTTTTTCATAAATGCTAACATGATTGATAATAATGGAGCCCCACATCAATACATATAATTGGATCATCTTAATATTGTGCTTAAAATCTGTATGCCTGCTATCAATTAAATATAAGATTCATATATACTTTGCATATTTGTCAGTGTATACCAGTGTAATATTTAATGTGCTATTCACTGTACTTCCTTGTGTGTAGCTGTTCAAATCATTAAATATGCTCTTCCAAGATAAGAACATAACAACAGTACTGCTAATCTACAACTTCCCCTGTACAAATCAGTCACCTCCAGAAAGATCAATAGGATATGACAGGCAAAAAAGTATAAAGTCAACTAAAGAGATAACCTTTATTAGGTTCCTCTCAAATTTTAGCTTGTCAGACATTTGCAAATAGTCCTGACAACCTCCACATTTTGGAAGCAGAAAATGTGTAAAACAAAGGCAGATTTAAAGTCCACATTTCACTTACATGACACTACATTAAAACAGACTAAAGGTTTTGGCTCTCTCTCATTTAAAATTAATACATTATATTAATATCTTTCGTAAGTACTGATTATATCCAGCTACAATTTAATAATATATAAAACTATATTGTAGTTGAACTACTACCTTCATTAATTTTCCATAGCATTTATCGAAAATTAATGAAAGAAGTATTTCAACAGTTATTTTCCCAAAAGACATAAAAGTTGGCAAGGCTTACATTTGTGAAACACTTTTATAGTCTGTATAAATGGTAATCAAAAAATACCATTTATACAGAGTTTTTGCCTGTTTGTTTTCCACCTCTTGGTTTAGATGATACAAACAGTAAAACAATCTGTTTCAGAAAATGTAATTGACGAAATTCAACTGAAGCACAACATGCAATGCAGTCCTGTGATTTATTGCAGAACAATTTATCCCCTTATTGAAGAATACTATAAGAGAGTATTTTGTAACTGAGTTTACCCACTGAATATTTGCACAGAAAAGGATGGGATAATATAATTTAAGTAATGTGGGCTGGCAAAATAATAGATTATAAAAATGTAGGCGACAGCTAGCTGAGTTTGTGGATTTGTGCAGGAGTCTTTTAGTTTTCTAGTTTTGCAAACGCAACCCTTATGTCCCATTGAGCTAATACTGGATGTATTCTCTCTGTCAGACAAAGCAGGTGCATGCTACATTGTATTTTATACTCCTTTATTTAATACACTGCAGTCATGTCACCTTTTCTCCCTTCTACCAGACTGCTTCATGGGAAACATTGCCCTTACTGTAGTGTATGTTGTACTCAGTGAAGTGCCATTCAGATGCATTATTAGAACAATGCTGGGCTCTTATTGTACTTCAAAGCACCAGGTTTGTTAATTTATTTTTTGTGTGGCAGTGTATTAAATAAAAATAAATGTAAATTTGTATGTGGTCATGGTATTGGATTGTCTGTGGCGGCTGATGCACAAAACTTATCCTGGCCATCATTCTGTTTGTACTGTATCCATGGAATGTAAATGAACGTTGGGAATGTTTGTCTTCCAGCAAGAGAAGGATGGGACTCAACACTCATAGAAACAAATCAAGTGGTGACGGTGTGTTATGATTTCTCCTGTTCTGTGGGTCCAGTGCCGGCAGACCCGAGGGTACAACCATCCTGGTCAGCCAGGAATGGAAGAGTCTGGATGGAGTAACTTCAGGCATCTATAATATGAACATTCACAGCACGTGACTGACAGTCAAATATATCCTGGCTCATTTATGGAAATCAAGCGTCAAGCGTTGCGCTCTTGCTCATAGTTAGCTAATGTTTACGCAGCAACTAGTGATACTTTGGTTGCAAGACCAAGAATGAATTTTAATAAACTTTTACTAGTTGAGAACCCTGGGCCACATCCTTTCTTCAGAGAAGAGAAGCCATTCATCTTTCCATGGAGACACTTACTATGCACACAGAACTGCATTTTTCGTTCATTGTCTACTTATTCTAACGATCAGCATTTTATCTTTAAAAGCTTCATTCCTACAGGTTTCTACATTCCTTTTGGACTTACATGCCGTATCTGCTAAATAAACAGAAATGTGGGCATGATTACCTTTACAGCAATGCAATTGTCAACTTGCCTGCCTTGCCTGACAACTAGGTGTTAAAGATAAAATGTATGCATGCACTAAAAATGTCAGGTCTCTGGCTGTAAACCCAGCCATCAGCAGGTGTTATCAGTCACCTGCACTGACCCATAAGCGCGAGAGGGAATACAACGTTGGTTTCTATGACAACACTGCCCCCTATTTGTTTGCCAGGCCTGTTTTCTTAAGCCATTCTGTTTCTGAGTACGCTGCTGGGAGTCAGGCGGTAGGTTCAGCACTCAGCTCTGGTCCTGCTGTGCCGCAGAGGAGCAGGTTTTCCAGCTCCCGACGAACAAAAGATTGTGAAACTTCAGTTAGGGAGCACCACTGGTTTAGCTAATAATGTCATGCAGCTCAGTATTTGGCTGCAGCCAAAGGGTTGAGAAAGAATATTGATGTAGATTAATGAGCTCTTTTCCAGTCTAACAAAAACATATTACTGTAATTATGTTGCAATCTGCTGTGCTGTTAACCTACCAAATTGATATGGTTTGTGATGTACTTAGATGTTATCATTAGTCATATCAAGCAGTATATAAGAAAAAAAATCTAATCGTTAATGGTGATGTGTTAAAAATAAAATGTCATTCTGTACAGGGAGGAAATCAGAAATATTAAATTTTCTTTTTGCTCTCTAGTGGAAGATAAATTAGAATAAAGTGCTTTTCAAAATCACCATGTTAATTAGTTAGGGTCCATCTGACTTGCATCGATTTCAGCATGCAGTGCTTCGTTGCTTAATGATAAACTCCTTCCAAATCAATCAACAAGCTATACCTGAGTACAAGGGGTGTAAGAGCCTGCTGCCCTGGCTGTTTTCCAGGATGAGTATGTCAAACCCTCTGGACAGATGCTCGCTCTGTTATAGACACACTGTCACTTTAGCAACCAGTGAAATGTAGAAAAACACACAAGTGCATTCTACGATGTTTATTAAAAGCCCAGTCACAATAAATCCTTGATTTACAGACCCAAATGTAGTGCAGTGAATATGTCATAAACCAACCTTACATGAATGGTTACCGGTAATGCTGTAAGAGTTATTTTTCTCATTAGGCATCCAGTTAAATACAAGTTGCACTTGTATTTCATAACACCGACCAGCAGAGGGCAGGGCTGCTCAGTGCTAAGGATGCATCTTGGAGGTTTTGAAGTGCTCGAAATCCTATATGGGCTTCTATAATGACCGCTTTCAAGCACTTTAGAAGAGGGCTACAAAGAAAAGAAAAGGCACTTATCCGGTATAAACTGGTGAAAGCATCAGAAGAAATTTTTATATCTTCCAAGATGCAATATGGCAATACAATGTTAGCACTACAAGAAAGTAGCTAGTGGTATAGTAAAGTGTTCATGGACCATCAAAGTTTATTTATTTATTTATTTATTTATTTATTTTTATGAAACATGATTGTGTAACATATAAAAGAAAGTGTTAGCTCGAAGTATGTTTTATATAAGGGAAACTATAAATTCTTCAAAATTGCTGCATATACCCAATCAACCAGGACTGAGCAGATTATTTATTCATCAATGCACTGAAATGAACCATGTGAAGAGTCTGGAGTGTGTGGGGGAGGCTCACACAGGTGAACAAGAAAACTCTACATACAGGTTGAGGAACATCTGGAGCTGTTGATTTTCAGACTGTAACCCTTAGTTATGATATAGCTGCAGTGGTACGATCAAAAACTCCATATAACTTCTTTTGCAAAGGTAGAACCTGAAATTTATACTCTTAATCTCTTGACATAATATAAATTACCGAAGCAATCTTTTGTAGCCTTTTGAATATACAATGGAAAAATCTAAAATTTTTAAGCAATCAAAATAATTATGTGAAGAGTGACAAAGCGGCCTTTTTTGTGAGTAACTAGTGATTGTATTTAAGTAAGGAAATGCAGGCTTCAGTTTAGGACTTTCAGGTTGGAATGTCTGATGGTCCACTGTGCTTCCATATCATCTTGTTCAGAAGGTGTTGTTTTTATTCAGACTGACCTAATGTGCCCTCATCAACTATAGCTTGATAACTTTACAAATAACTCTTATCAACAGTACGTCTCCTCGTGAAACGGACACCTAGAACCCGATACGCACCTGAGTATTGAGTCCTGCTCCTTCTGCCAAGCCTGCTTACAGGTGAGTGGGGCCAGGTGAGACAATCATGGCAGGCAGCAGATCTGTTGCTTTAGGTTGTTGTCTTGAAAGAAGATCTGGCTTGTGCTTTCTGTTTCGGTTTTATTCATTATATTCATTAAATAATTACATAAATAAATGACTTACACCCCTCTGTTCATCTGTTCCTCCGCCAGTCCATCCATCCTTCTACATCCTTCTGGATGGCTTGGAGCCTAGCCAGGCAGTATAGGGGACAAGCCAAAATGCAAGAAATATTAATGTAAATTAATTCAATGAGACTGACAATGAAGCTTGATGGGTGTTGGCTGTCTTTACATCTTGAGAAAGACTACAAATAATCCCAAAAATTTCATTAATCAGTTTCCTAAAAGTTTTTAGCAATAAAAAGTCCTCTTCTGAGCATCCTTTTGGATACATGATCCAACCCATTTTGATATATGATCCAAACAATTTGGATATATGTTGTCTTTTATTAATAATTAATAAGTAATATTAATTATGGGGAAAAAACAGGATTAAAATTTAAAATTTACCATACAGGAGCTATTCCAAAAACCACTGAGACTAATTTCCACCAAATTAACCAATTAGACGTGAGGAGAGCATGTTGCGGTTTTTTGAATAACGGAACAGACTAGACTTATTTTCAGAAAATGCCAAAACATTCAAAGTCTTACAAATTAATTTGAGCTTTCAGTAACAGAATGACTTGGCCAACACCAGGAAAGAGGGCCCACATACAGGAAGGCTGGCTGGCCAGGCCACAGAGAAACTTGCTAAAGCTGCTCTTTGGAGTCAAAGTATGCTTCGGGGGAGGCTTGGTCAGCGCAGGCAACCTGCAGCACACTGTTTGAACCTAACGACAGGACAAAAATGTGCTGAACGAACCTCTGACAGCGCTAGCTGCAGGCAGTCAGGTGAGCTGCCCAGAGAGCTCTGGCATCAAGGGCTCATTCTAGAAGGTTCAGGGATGCACCTTATAGCACAATGTAACTGCACATAAACCGCTGGATAAGCACAGTTTTTCCTCCCATCATGGACACGTTTTTTTAGAGCTTCACTTTGCATGAATAACTAAAACTTAGGAATCATTGCACCAATATTTATTGATCTCTACCTGCCAACTCCCTGTAGTGATATACAGCAGTGGCGGCTGTTATAGCAGACGGCTATTAGCATAGCATGAGTACATGGGGGTATTACCCATATATCCATATTTACATGCATGTCTAGTGTGGTTCAGCTAAACCTGAATTTAATACTGTGCAGAAGTATACATTATTCAGAAGCAAATGCTATTCCAACTGGTACTCCTTCTGCAGCAGCAGCATGAAATGCACAAGCTTGCCTGGAGGGCAGCTGTGCTGGTACGAGTGCTGTCTCGGTCAGCCTCGGGCAGACACAGAGATGCAGAAGCAGAAAAGACACATGAGTAAAACCGTATGGGCAAAAAAAGAACCCACTCCACTTCAAGCACATTCCCACCGCTTATCATGTGCAGGGTGCATCTCGAACAGGGCACCAAGTCATCGCAGGGCACATGCGCACACACACACACACACACACACACACACACACACGCACGCACACTCATTCAAAATGTAGAGTGCTCAGTTCCCCTGACCTACATGTGTTTAGACTATAGGAGAAACTCAGAGCAGCCAGGAGAAGCCCACGCTTGCTTGGACATTCACTTGAAATCCTGTAATTCTTCTGTGTGGCAGGTGTAGGTGTTCTCTATGTAGGTTGACAGGCCCACTTGTGTAAAGGCCACATTCACAGTGCCACACTGACTCAGCACAGATGTGAAGGCTTTAAAGGGCAAACAGAAAGCACAAAGGTACCAGGGCAGATCCAGGAGTCCCTAGAACTTTTTATCACCAAAGTATTTATTTACCTGTATACATTACATGGAACAACAGGCAGAGGCATGTTATGTCATGACAATGATAGAGTATGTATGTTACTGCAGTACACAGAAACCCAACACACACAGTGCCTAAAATCAGTCTCAAACCCATGATTCTGGAGGTGTAAAACAGCAGCGCTATGCACGGAGACACCATTTACATTTCCGCTGTCTTTTTACAAGATTTCCCATACTTCATTTTGGCAAGTTTTCTCCAAAAACAATTAATGACATCCGTTATTGTCTTTCTCAAGCGTAATGTCTCCATTAGTCTTCCATACCTTGTTGAATTCTGTTCTGCGAGTATTTAAGTATATAAATGTATCACATGAGGCCTTTCAGCTTCTGGATTTGCAGTGTTCTGAGTTGATGAGATGAATCTACAAGAACACCTAAGAGTTAATGATAGTGGTGCTGGTGAAAAGGAGGTGTGAATTATACATTAAACAGACACTCATGCACATTAAACCAGCAGCATCAGACTCGGTGCACAGAAGCACTCCTGTTAACATCCAGAGCGATCAATCCAAAGGATTTTCAAAAACATTACTGCAGAGCAATGCAACTCTGTACATGCCTAATAAAACATGTGACCATAACAATAGTAAGATGTTTTTGAAGAAGTGCTATTAAAAGATTATTGGATAAATAAACACAGGGGATTGTATTAAAATTGGATTAAATGTAACAGTTTACTCTCTGGACTTTAGTTTTTAATGAAAAAATAGTAGTTAAGTACATTTCTACTAAAGCCTGTAAGATGAGAAATGTTAAGAACTTCTTTATTTCCATCTTAAACTCTTTAAAAAAATGTAATAAATAACTAATCTGTCAATCAGTGTCTGCTTAAAAACTCACATATTACTATGAAGTAAATGTCAGACAAAGGTGTAAGTGTTGAACTTTAATAGATGTACTCAGATTGGCTGCAAATTGTATTACTGCATTAATTTCTCCTGAGATTAAACAGTTCTTTTAAAGTTCTTTTCTACATTATAACATTTGGAGTTGAACTGAAAGGCTGCTCTTCTAAACAAGTTTAAAAAGCTAATGACCAGTTTATCGGTTAATTTCAAAGACTTTGCTTCAGAAACAAATTTTGATTACTTTTTAAGTTTAATTAGTCATTTAAAACTGCATTATACCAAGACGTCCTTATAAACTGATTCTAACAGGTCTATCTTGCAGTACACTGCCATATTAGACAATTACTTGAAAAAATTTGTGGTAGACTACAATACAAAATTCAACCTATAAAACACAAGACAGCTGTATGTATTTTACATGTGGAGTTTTTTTAAGGAGAAAATACTCTATCCTAAGGTCATTTTGTTGCAGTCAGTAGAAAACACCACAAAATGAGTGCACTTAATTTTATACTGTGTTGTGTATTAATGACACATCTGAACTCTTCCATGCCACTGCTTTGATAACTCATAACCCCCCCCCCCCCCTCGCTTCAAATGTTGAGGCTGTTTGATTAAGAAGAAAACCTGGGGACTGAGAAATAAAATTTAATCAGAAGGAGCTGTCACTGGATGATTCCCTGAAACCTAATTACATCAGGTGGAATAAGGATACTATTCCAGCATTCGCATCTCGTAATCACATTCAGCAATTGGAGTCTGCTCCTGTTGGCGAATTAATTTTTAATGTTAGGGTTCAGTTTTTCCACACATGCCCATTTATTGAATTGTGAGTTTAGGTCACTGGGGAATGTTCTGTACGCTCTGTATTCTATTCATAAAATGTGAAATTCTATACCTCAGAAAAAAAACAATAATACAGTGTCTGACATGTTAATGGAGAGTGCAACACTAATACTGACAAACTTAAAAGCGTAAGACTGCTGGAATTTTGGAAGGAATAGATAAATTTTGTTTAAGCTGTGCGAATGTGTAAAAAATTCAGATTTTAAGGTATGTGAGTCTTTCATAAGAAGAGCTGCTAAAAATAAAACTAAGTGGACGTGCATAAGGAGGGCAGACGAAATACCAGGGTGTAAGCACAGTGTTTATGTGTTTCAGGGTAAACTCATAGGATCTTTGAGCCTTCTCTTCACTGCATTAGTGTGGATAGCATCATTACCCCACTGCTTTATGGGATTGTTGCCTTTTCTGCAAATAGAGACCAAATAAAAAGGTGAAGTGCAAAAGTTCCAACAAATGAATTGCTTTTTAAGTGGTACTGCAGCATCTACAGTGGTACAGTTACATAGTACTGCTAAAACAGGGACAACGAGGTGGTGGTCTCAGCATCAGTAATGATGTAGGAAGCAAGAGACAGAGAGAATTTCAATAACCTCTGGTTTAACAATGTCTTTGAACCACTTGCTTCTTAAGGGAGATCATGCTGAGAACATCTCCAGTTCATTAAAGATCAGGTTAGGGCAAATGATACTGCATAATTAAGGAAGAAATGATTAGTTCTCTCTTGGTTAGCAAGAGGCATGCCAGTCAAATGCAGCACAAAGACAGACTCAAAGGAAAAGTTTTTTTTTTTTTCCCTGAGCATTCCTTACAAAGAGTTTGTTACAATGGAATCCTACTGCAAAGGTAGATAGAGAGGTGTCCTCCAGACACATACTTTTATTTCATTAAGATGGCTGCTATATAAAGTAATATCTGAGTGTTAAGCAGACAGTCGTGTTTGACAAGACTAGGAATCAGGCTGAATGTTGTCCTCTTGAGGTTTCTCCTTCTTCTGGACTCTTCTCTGCTTTCTTATGGCACATTCTACTTCTCTGTCAGGAGACCTTTCTTAGCACCTCCACCTGGGGAGACCTGCTTCTATTGGAGCCTTTAAAGTCCAACACTACTTCTGATTATGAAGATGCTTAAAATATAAAAAATTATAACTCTCAAATTTGAAAGTGGTATAACATTTTGAAACAACTTTGTCCTGCACAGTTGTTGTGAAATTGCTGGGGTGTTTTGTTGCTATAACCGGGATGCTTTCCACATTAAATCCCTCATTTACTGTTTTTGCCTCTTTTTTTCCTTCTCCATGAAAATGCCTTGCAGGTAGATTCCACAAACTATGGGGAACAAAATAACTGCTGCCACATTGTGAAAGGTTTTGATCACTAAACTGTGAATAGGATGTGTGACATCCATCCATCCTCTATACTGCTTGTCCAATTCAGGGGTGCATGAAGCCTAGAGCCCATCCCAGGAGGCACAGGGCAGAGTGCCAACCAACCGTAGGGCACACATGCACACACACACACTCACCCAAGCACACCCTACGGGCAATTGAGAGACACCAATCAACCTAACCTGCATGTCTTTGAACTATGGGAGGAAACCAGAGAACCTGGAGAAAACCCACTAAGCACAGGGAGAACATGCAAACTCTACGCACACAGACCCAAGGCGGGAATCGAACCCCAGGCCTGGAGATGGAAGGCAACAGTAAAAATACACAAATACACAAATACACAAATCTGAAAATATGAGAATAATGATAATTTTATTCATGTCCTCCCTTTAGACATCAGGCTCAGAAGCTCCATGTAAGCATGTGTGAGCAAAACAACCTGCAGTCGTTGGCTGCCCAAGTTTGAACTTGCTGGCTGACTGTTTCTGGGCAGGACGGGTTAATGCTGTGCTCTTACCCTTAGTGCTGTGTTTCTGGGCAGGATGGGTTAATGCTGTGCTCTTACCCTTAGTGCTGTGTTTCTGGGCAGGACGGGTTAATGCTGTGCTCTTACCCTTAGTGCTGTGTTTCTGGGCAGGACGGGTTAATGCTGTGCTCTCGCCCTTAGTGCTGTGTTTCTGGGCAGGACGGGTTAATGCTGTGCTCTCGCCCTTAGCTCTGTGTTTCTGGGCAGGACGGGTTAATGCTGTGCTCTTACCCTTAGCGCTGTGTTGTGCCTTGTTCATACAACAGTGCAGCTGAGCTCCTGAGGCTGTCACGAAGAGCCACCACTGTGTTTCAGCCTCCTGTTTTGAGACTATGAGGGAAAACAAACACAGCAGCGCATCGCCAGCCGTGTTACACGCTTGGCACTCTCTTGCCTCTCTTCAGTTGTCGCATCTCGGACGTGTCTCACCTTGTTCCATGGGTCTATGATGGTGCGCGTGCTGACGTGGCAGGTTTTTGTGTCAAAGCGCCTTCTCTCTGAAAGTAAAATCAGGCAGGAGAGCTTTGTGGCACCTTTGGGGAAGGAGGATACTTATCTCAGTGGATCTCTAGAGATTACAGGTTCAGTAGTATGAGCTAAAGAGATGGTGTAGATCTGCCTTCCCTCTCTGACAGCACTCCCGGATTCCAGCTATGCTGGTGCTTCAGACTGTTGACCCTTCTTAAAAACAGAATCTGTACATTTGAAATGAGTGAGAAAAGGCAAGAGTTATAAAAGAGAAAGAGAAACATGCCGTGTGTACAAGTTGTGGCTGCTGAGAACAGTCCTTTATGTTATCTGCTTATGTTGTTGTGGCTTATTCAGCTACACATTACAGGAGCAATTTGGGTTAAGCATCTTTCTGAATGACAGACAACCTCCTGGAACTTGGAGTATCGGAGCTTTTCCCATGGTTCTGCATCAGTTATGTTTGCCTGTTTTTCAACCATTGGTGAGTAGCACCATCTCAAATGCAGGCATGTTCTTGTGTCAGCCATAACTCAGGAAGCTCACCATCGAGCCTACAACGTTCACAGTCGCATTTCAAAGGATCCTGATGTCCAGTGAAATGCCAGGTTTGGTCACCTAAGCCTGTCTAGCTTTCACTTTGTCACAGGCCTTGAGTTCATAAATATCTCGCACCCTTTGTCCACTTTCAGGTGACCTTCTAGAAAGCTGTGTACTGCAGTGAGGACTCAACTGCCATCATGGGATTTTCTGCTTAAATTCTGCATTGACCCCCCATTGCTCAGGGTGAAGTGACAGATCTCCAGCATGAAACATGACTGGTGGATGAAGTGGGGCCATGTGTATTTGTGTGACCGTTCACTTACCCTAGGCTGCAAATAAGTGCAGTTCCTTAGGTGGTCTGTGAACCCCACTGGTATGGTGCCAGTAAAGCACTGCTATGTATATTTAAATAGTACATATTAGGTATATAATAAACCTATTAATGTGGAATTTTTTATGGTTTAGTTGGTAACTTTAACGTTCTCGAGGAAGAAAGTCTTTTACCTGACCCTCTCTCTTATCTACTTCTTGTTTCTCCTCCCTTTGCTCACCAGCAGTCTCTGACGTGTTCCGCTCTTTCTTGTTAATAGACACAAAGAGAGATGAGAGCAGTCACCCTTCTGCCTCGATGGAACTTTCCTTCACTTACCGGCT
Source organism: Chitala chitala (assembly GCA_025773905.1). Classification (NCBI taxonomy): domain Eukaryota; kingdom Metazoa; phylum Chordata; class Actinopteri; order Osteoglossiformes; family Notopteridae; genus Chitala; species Chitala chitala. The sequence continues at coordinate 22,685 of JABJVR010047716.1, forward strand.
CTGTAATAGAAGCCCATTACTTTCTTCTTTCCATGGAAACCTTCATATATCAACCTCTCCTCACCTCCTTCCTTTCTCACTATCACAGAGTGTGTTAATTTGTGCCAGTAATTAGTGTGTGTACTGAAAATGGTGCCACTGGGGCGACGGAGAAAGAATCACCAATTTATATTACAAATCTTGGCCTATTTTTTTCTCCTGCATCACAATAACTATCAAAATAAGAAGAACGCAAGGTCAGTGTATCAGATTTTGTCTGTACATTTAAGAGTCTAATTTGGCATATTTTCCACTGTTCATCTATGATGGATTTTTAGAAAAAAAAAGAAACATAACTACTCATAATTTTATTTGTGGTAATTACATAGAAATATAAATCTAAATTATTTTCATAAACTGTAATTTGACCATATGACCATGACAAAGTATACTTGTGTTGAAAAATAAAGCCACTAATTAGCAAAGATTGTTTGCTTATAGTGAGCCTTTTTTCCATTCCCTAAGCTGTCTATTTTATCCATATAAAAATATTTTTGTTTATCAACCGAGAATTATGAAGCGAACACAGCAAGAACTCCAAACAAATATGATAAGGCCTGCAGGAAACATCACCTGTCACTGCATTTGATTTCTGCTTCATGCACAGGACACACCTCCACCTAATGGTTTAACAAAGCTTTCTCACATTCCCACAAACATTGTTAAAATATTTACTTTGTTTGCCTGCTGTAGGATGCATCTGTTTTTCAGATCTGCTTCTCAGCTCTCCGAGGCAGTGGTTTTGTGTAAGGCAAATGCATGCTAATCAGTCCACCCCATTTGTTTTACGAGACAATCATGTCCTCTGTGTCTAGAGTTTGAAACCCGTGAATAATGGCTGACTGGCAAAGTGTAATTAGACAAAAGGAAGGCAGCATGCTGATTTAGTGTCTTTTAATCATCCTCAAATTGGCCGTCCGCCTCCTAACTCCTGCCCTTTGTAATGTCTGTTTGTTTCAAGCAAGCTGCTTTATGCCAATAAAAATTAATCTGATCTGCCATGGAAGTGGGTAAGATGCAGAGGCAGGGTTAAGAGATGATGTGAAGTTTACTTATCTGATTTGCAGCTCCATGCTGTATATGGTGTTCACCCTATTGGCTATAAACTCATTTCATGCCCAATCTTTTCATTTAATTTAGTGAACAAAACTGTGCTAGGATAATATGCAGTGAGTTCGAGGGTATTTGTTGAATATGCATCTAAACCCATTGTTTAAGGGTAAGTAAAAGATAAGTTGGGTGTGCATGTAAAATGAATACAGTACTCAGTACTGCCAAGCATTTAAGCATTTATTGCACTGATGACTGGTGGTCAGCTCAAACCCGCTTAAAATAAATTAAGTAAATAAAAAAATGTATGTTCATGTTTTTGTTTAAGGAGACAGTTTCACCACAAAATGTCGACACATGCCTTCTGCATCTGGATTAATTATCATCCAGAAATGAGGGAACGTTGTTGTTTTATATACTTCAGGATCCAAATCACACTGATCACAATTTGTTTTCCTGCCACAGTTTGGAAGGATAAAAACAGTAGCTAGCACAAGAGCTTCTTCCCCCCAGGTAATCCATGTCATAAAGAGATACGTTTTGGGACATGCATTGTATTAGCACATTAGCATATGGAGCATGTGAGTCCAGTGCAGTGTGACCACAGTGCTTCTTGTTATTTTACTGTGTGTAGTTTTTTGCGCAACACCAGGCATTGTGTTGGGTCTGCTATGTTGTTTAATGTTTATAATGTCCATGGTTTATACATCATTTTGATTTATTATGCATTTCTGATGATGGTGAGATACAGCCAAAAAAACGAAACAGCATAAAACAAAACAAAACGCTCGCTCGCTCACTCACTCACTCACTCACTCACTCACTCACTCACTCACTCACTCACTGTACCACCTTGTCCAAATCAAGGTCGCGTGAAGCCTGGAACCCATCCCAGGATTCACAGGGCACAGGGCAGGGAACACACAGGTGTCAATCCACAGCAGGGCACACAAAACAAAACAAAACAGATTCAAAATGCTTCTTGTATATGGAAAATAGTCTTGAATTTAAATTTAAAAGGGTGCTTTTACACAAGACATACTCCGAAGCTTTGAGCTGAAAGACAAAGGCATTTTGAAATGTTGAACTTGAACATGCACTGAGACAAGGTTTGCATAAAAATGGATTTGAAGTAAAGGTAGGTTCTCATGTAACCATGCAGATGGAAAAAAAGAACAAAGCCAAAAATCACTAAATAGAGACACTGTTTCTCAGTGGGTAACTGCTGACAAGCTGAAATAATGCCAGTGTCTTGTATTATAAAACTGAACGCATTTATAAGAACCAGATTTTTGAATGCCCAGTGCTACTCTTGCTTCTAAAATTATATTATGGGCTCAAGTGGACACAACTGGTGTAGATCACACACAAGAGAGGTGAGTCAGACACTTTAGTGCAGGTCACACGCAAGAGGAGTCATTTAGATATCTCAGTGCATGTCAAACATAAGATGATTCATTCAGAGAGGTCAGAACAGGCGAGCGTCCATTTCTGCTCTTCTACTGACAAGACCTATAAATGCAGTCAAAAAATAACAAGCGATATAAACATTTTCTTACAAAAAGTAGAAAAAACCCATATGTTCAATCAGTCAGTGCATGGTGATTTTACTTCTCAGCACATAATGAGAGTTTTTGGGACTGACCACAGGTCTAAAAGAAGAGCGGCCTTAGGGTTAGTCTGACATGTAAATCTACAGAAGAGTCTTAGTAGAATAGCTGGTAGGTCTGATAAAAAATGTGAGCTCTGAAGGTTCTGATCTTGACTGGCTGGATTGAAGCTGTCACTTTCAAAATGATCAAATCACAGACAGGGAACACAACACATTAAGTAATTCTCAACAAAGTTAATATTTATTTAATATTATATGTAAAAGACACCAGCAGAGAGCTGATGGGTTACACTAATATAAAATTCATTATGTTAATTTGTTGGAGTGCTTATTTCATTGGAATTTCTTACAAGGTTTAGATGAGGATGCTAACTTTTTCTATGTATTGTCAGTATTCAGATCAGTGCCTCCTGGTTCCTCTGTGGCTTTGTATTCAGGTTTCATCCCTGAAATCATTCCTTTCTGCTCGAAACAGAGAGGATTTAGTGACTGGCCATTAAGACCTTATTCAGACTTGACCCCTTCTTAATGGCTGTGATGTGAAAATTCAGGCAGCACAAATCAACATCTTAAAACACAGCTGGAAAAAGGGCATTGATTTTCTAAGCTGGTGCACTAATGTAGCAATTGATTCCAGGTTCAGAGCAGTCATCTTTGATTGAATCAAATTGTTAACCTCTCACACTGGTGTGAAATTTAAATAATTATTCTACCAGAATACTCAAAAACACAAAAAAAGAATTCAAGTTCAGCGCTCTTTATTTATCTGTGTGAGTGTGGCACAGAAGGGGCGGGCAAAAACTGGCGGGCAAGCAGAATACAGGGTCAAAAATAGCTGAGAGTGCGTCTTGCATGAAGACAGTACAGAGGAGGCACACAAGGTATGTAGGTGAGGGTGGGCTGGAATCGGGACGACGTGGGTCGGCCCTGGGCATAGACCATATAGGCAAATGCTTGGGGCAACCTGAAGAGCATGCAAACACTGTGCTGTCATGTGGGGGGCACAAATGTAATCTTGCCTAGGGCACCAAGTGACCCAGGGCAGTTACTGGGATGACGCAAGGTAAAGTGGGAAGATCTGGAAGAGATGGAGAACTGTGTGGCACCAGGAGAGCTATAGAACTGCTTAGAACTGGACATCAATGTAGAACCACAGATACCTCGCAAAGAGGAATGGGCGTCCATACTGGTGGTCAAACAGGAGGTTTAACACGGTGGCGTGGTGGTTGGCACTGTCGCCGCACACCTCCTGGCCTCGGGTTGAATTCCCACCTTGGGTCTGTGTGTGTGGAGTTTGCATGTTCTCCCTGTGCTTGGTGGATTTTCTCCGGGTGCTCCGGTTTCCTCCTGCAGTCCAAAGACATGCGGGTTAGGTTGATTGGTGTGTCCAAATTGCCC
>JABJVR010047717.1:0-16211 GCA_025773905.1 Chitala chitala
ATCTGTTCAAGACTCTGTCTTAATTAATAAAAGAAATCCGACATCAGATTATATGATAATACGATATAGAATCATTCACAATGCCGCGTGAGTTTCAAACAAGCAAAGCCGTTTGCACAGAAACGAACATTCGAATAGTAAAATATAAATTCGAGTAGTAAAAAGTTAAATGAATATTCGTTATTCGAATATTCGTCTGCATCCCTAGATGAAACGTTGCATAAGATCATCAAAACAACACCGCAATAAATGTGCAGCGTAATCAGAGCTAAAGGCGGTCTAACGAATTATTGCTGTGCAACTTTTAGTTTGACCAGGCAGTGTAATGTGATTATTCATTCACTGAAATTAATCTCAACGGTGAAATGAATCTTTGTTAGTTATGTTAATCCAGCTAATTATCTGGGTGTATTTATGGATTCCAAAAAAAAAAAAAAATAGTAAATAAATATATTTTGATTCTATTATTATTATTATTTTTAGTACACTTCTAATTCGTATGAGAGAAGGCAGTGCAGTACTGCTACGTGACACTTTCTGCTGATAAGATGCTCATAATTGGGGCCAAATGGCAGACACGCCCCCCCGCCCAGGGTATATTTTTGCCACATTATACAGTTGTCTTTCACCTCTCCTATCTCCATGTTAACATTTTCAGTAATATTTAAAAGCAATCTGAGTAATTTTGGCATGGATGGCTTTATTGCCTGAGAAGTTTGCATTCTAGAATTGCCCTGTTTTTGCTCAGAATTCCAATATGGATGGTACAGAATTTGCATACTAACGTGGTCTCACCTCATAGACTGGGGTGCCAGTTAAATCTCGTGTTTGAAAGCATTGTGTCATGTTGGCAGCTTAGCATAGCAAATGGAGAAGGACACATGGATGAAGTCAGTATTCTGTTTGACAGTCTTCCTGGAATGGCTGATTGGTAACTGTTGTGTTGTGTTGTGATGTACTGTTTTCTCCTGAAAGTATGCGGTGCTGTGTCGTTTCCAGAAAGGGAATTGTGGGAATTGTGCCACTTTGGTGTAATTTGCCCAGAGGTCTTGATTTTCTACATTTACCATTTTGTTCTAAACTTGGATTTTGTTTAATTGGCTAACCTAATTGTTCCATTTATATTGATAATCTGCAGTCAAATATTTTAACATTTATAAAAATATTAACTGAAATTTATAATACATGTTGTTACAGGTGGTGAATGTTTTCCTTGTTACACCTTTTTGATGTTTCGGGTTTTTGTTCTCCCATGTTTCTAACATGTTGTGATTGACCTGAATGTCCCTGTTCTTGACATTTCCTGCTTCATTTCCCAGCAATTAAACTGGTTAATTTGATGCAAATGAACGAAGCTGGCACTGAGCTTTTGTCCAGACTAACATCATCTGTGTAGCCATTGTGGGACCTCGTGCATTTCTCTCTCCTCTGTCTGAGTAAAATGAGGGCAGCTTTCCCCCTCACCTGTTTTATATATTTACACTTTGCATGTGCGCACGTGTGTGTGTGTGTGTGTGTGTGTGTGTGTGTGTGTGTGTGTGTGCGCGTGCGTTCGTGTGTGTGAGAGAGAAATGCAGCTGGGGGGGAAGCATTCCTTCCACCTGCATTTTGCATTTTGTTCACCGATGTCTTTTTAAATAAGCAAAAATAGCCCATTTTCAGCATGGTTTCCGACTTTTCACGTTCTTGCGTAACTAGGGTTAGGTGTTGAGAAGCACTTCTTGATGCTCAATAACCAGGAAAGCAATAAGACATTTGAATTTTGTTTGCAGTTATTGGTTCTTATTCTTATGAGATGCAGATTGCTTAAGTTTGCCTGCCAGCTACCTGCCTCTGCTTTAAACGTTTGTACGGCCTTGTGAAGTCATCCAGCAGACACTCCGGAGTACAGAAAGTAGGTTCCTGTTCTGTTCAATGTTTATTTGAATGTTTCAACATATGAAAATTCTTTTTCCCCCCTTAGCAAGCAAACATTGTTTCACTCAGTAAACTAGAGCTAAGCATCAGATTTGCATGTCAAGCTAGCTATAAAGTTAATTATTAAGGGTGTAAAACGGTGTGTATATATGCATATAATGCTAACATACGGATTTGTATTTATCATGCAAGAAAGTTGGGTAGACTGGTCAAATACTTTTCATCTGCAAGGTAGCACAGAGGTTTTACTTTTTTTGCGAAGTTTTGTGTGACTGGAAGCCACATGCATAAATTGTACTGTTCTAAATGGCATGGTGCAGTTATACCAGTGTGTAGTGTTGTGTTATTCATTTGAATATGCTGATTCAGGCTCAGTTAACTAAGTATGGTTTTAGTTGTGTGCACTGAAATACAACTAACATTGTAAGGGGTTATGGATGTATAGAGCGAATGTTCTTTGCTATTAAATGTGTATAGATGGCATGAAAAGAAGCCAAGATACACACAGCTTCTTCATTACAAAGAGAAGAAACATTGCGATGGCTCTGTGTTTTTACCAGATCAAATAGTAATTATTAACACAAACTGTACTGTGACTTCATAGTATAGTTCTAACTCAAAGATGAGATGCAAGTCAGTAGACACATTAACGATGGGTTTGCCATCAGGGTCTTAACAGCAGACAAATGATTTGTGCTCAGACTGATTAAGATAATCATGATGATTTACTGCTGAACGCAACTTCTGACCTGCGTGGTGGGTGCCCATGAAAAGTTCTCTCGTAGTTATATCAGTTATGAGTCCTACATAAAATGTATGGTGCAGTTTTGGTGCTTTTGTCTTGCATTAATTGAATTGCACAGAGAAAATACGGAAATTTTTTTTCTACAAAACCATGTCTATTTATAAAATCAGAGCTAATTAATATGTATATATTTTCATGTCAGGCAATACTAGATACTAGAAAATACCAAACACAGTTGACATTAAGATGGAGATTTGTCTCTGTTACAGGGAAATTTCTGTAAGATACAGTTCATGATCTGTAGGGCGCAGTTTGCCATGGCCAACCCAAACAAGCTGTGTCACTCCGTGAACACCAAGTTAACCATTGGCTGATCCAAACATTTTTTATGCGAGTCTTACAAAGAGCTGGTGACCTCGTTGCGCTCATCTATGCACTTTTTACCTTATGACCGCGATCTGTTTTGACCGACCGGTCATGACTCGATCTGGTCGTAAGTCGGGCTATGCAATAAAATACCGTACATATATTAAACTGTACAGTAATGATAATCGCTGATGTTGCCAGCTGGGGCTGCGTTTGTCAGGTTTTAGTCACACTGTACAGTATACTGAAGTACATATACAATTGTGGCTCAGGGAAGTCGTTTTTTTTTTTTTTTTTTTTTTTTTTTTTTAAAAAGGGGTGGTTTTTGTGAGCTTTTTTTTTTTTTTTTTTTTTTGCAGCCGCGGACATTTAAAGATACGGACGAAACGCATTATGTGCCGTCTGTTCAATCGAGCAAATTGTTCAATGTTTGGGTCCGTTCCTTCAGAATGTGCAAGACGTTTGTTCAGTAGAGACGAACCTTCTGATAATTAACCTTTAGTTGTGAACACAGAAAATGAACAGAGAGGAAGTGCACTATACCGAGTCTGAGCTTTGTGCGTGGAACTACTAATGCTGCCAGGAGCTGGGCAAAACTGTCGTATGCTCGTGTGCCCAGCTGGGCAACACTCACCAGACATACTGGTCACAATTGTGGTCATAAAGTCAAACAGTCGTAAGTCGCTTAGGTCATAAGTCGACGATGACCTGTATATAGATTGAATAACTATTAAGATTATTTATTTGTTCTATGCTTAAAAGCCCTATTTGTGTTTTATCAAAATATGGAAATGGCATAACTGCTTCTAGTAGCATGTGTTGTAAAAGCTGAAGTTTAAATATTTGAAGAGACAAAATTTTTGCTATATCGGAATCATCACTGAGAATTAGTAAGAACCAGAATCGAAATCAGAACTGGAATTGATAGTTGAAACGATACCCAGCCCTGTGTGTAACGCACTTCTGACGCCACGTGTGTCATTGATGCAGAACCCTTTGGTATGTTTTTGAAGGAGCCCGTAGGCAGAGGAGTGTTAATGTGGGTTACCGTTAGGAGCAGTGTGACCGTCCTGGTGGGCAGACGGTCCTCTGCCCCTGCTTGTTTTGGGTGCCCATTAGGGCACCCCGTGGGGTGATAACGCGTGTTAACTCGATATCACTCAGCTCCAGTGCTCCATGTGTAATTTGATAAAACCTCGTGACCAGCAGAGGGTTGTGTGTGTGGGGGGGGCGGGTGGTGGTGGCTTGTGCTAGGATATTGATTAGGGTTGTCTATGGGAGTCCTTTCACCTGCTGTGGTTAATTTCACGGATTTACAAACTCAGGATTGCTGGTTCAGTTCCCAGTTTTGATGTTTGTCATGTACCTTGGATCAAGTTATTGTCATAAAGTGGTTTGGGGAAAACTCAGATGTGTAATGTGGGCTAGGGGTTAAGCAGCCGCTAATAGACTGCCACATGAACTTGTTCTCATTCTTTAGTTTTCCAGTTTGTTTTAATGGCCTGTTTTTCTGTAGGCTGTTTTTTTCCACTTTATCACATCTGTGTGTTTTTTCTCTTTCAGTCCAGCTATCCAGCCTGGGAGGATTTTGTAACCAAAGGAGCAAAGCTACAGTCCCAGTTAAGGTAAGAGGATTCGGTGACCTCACGCCTGTTTGAGCTTTCTCCTTTTACCCATCATGCCCCTTTCTCAAGTGGTCACATGTCTGCATGTGACCACTTGTGAAAGGGGCGTAGTGCTGGGCAGTGGGTCAGGATCTGCACCAGGAGGGCTGTATGTTCAAATCTCACAACGGGGGATAAAGTTGTATTTCACTTGGTGTAAAATTGTCAGATAAGTGCTATAGTGCCCTGTTGATTTGAGAAGAACCATGCTCAGGCTTTTGCCGTCATGCACGCGAGTTTGGTGGCATTTGCTAGGGTCCTTGCGAGGGTGCGTCCAGCGGAATAGTGTTCAGGCACCTGCGCTCAGGTCCACTGTGCAGATGACTGGAATGAAGAACCAGTGAAACCGGCCGCTGGACCGCGCGCACCGATGGGCCTTCGCGAGAACTCGGCTGTAACAGGAGCGCGGAGGGTGGGTGTGTACCGGATCAGTACAGGAGGGAAGCGGAGCCAACCTCTGACCCCAACTGTCAGTGCTACAAAAGCAGCCACTTTGTTCGCCTCAGAGTCGCGAGGCCACTCCAAAGCTGGGATAACGCTACTGTTACTTGTTCTCTGAGCTCTCGAGTAATCTGACGCTAGATCAGTCCCTCCGAGGAATTCCAGACCACCTGAACAATGACCCCGTTGACCTGGTGTAAACTTGTTATCTTCTGCGGTTCGGTCGGCTTCCATAGGTCTGGTTTTTGCCAAGCTGAAGTCGTGTGTGTTGGGATGGACGCGTCCTGGTCTGCATTAAACGCACTTGGAAACGTTTTCAGGAATGTGAAGAGTTATTCCAGAAAGCAGCCATGCTTGGTATGTTGGGCCTGTAAACGCTTTAAATGAACCTGTTAATTCTAATGGGTGTGCAGCCCTCGTGCCTCCTGACAGGGAGCCTGTTTCTCATTGGTAGGAACGCCGCTTTTCTTGTTCAGATAGTGGCTCTGTGTCAATTCAGTGTTGCATTCAGCTCTTGATAAATTCAGTAATGTTCACTTTGCGTTGTTTGCTACAAGGACTCCATCTTGTTTGTCTAGAGATGCTGAACTGAGTTTGAGGTACTTCATTTTGTGTAAGTTGTAAGTTGCCAAATGCTTTACAAATGGTCAATTTGACTTTGAAGTAATTTGGACAGTTGTAGGGGACAGTTTTATGTTCATGTCTGCTATTAATTCACAAGGGAGTAGAAGTCTGACTTTTCTCAAATCCCCCATGTTTCCAGTGAGTCTTCAGCGTAATGCATCATGGAAGGTACGTGGTCAGGTGGAGAGTGGGGCTAAATATCTATCTCATAAGGACCTTAGACAAGGTGATTTAATGTAGGAGATTTCATGTTGGGATGCTTTGAGGAACTTAAGGGAGTCTCTGGAAATATAGTCTGAAAATATATGGGTATGAGTCATGGTGTCAGCTGTGGGTTTGAATTTTGCGTGTGTGTGTGTGTGTGTGTGTGTGTGTGTTCTGCGCTCTCCCCGTCTTAATGTGGTTTCTGGCAGTTGAAATAAACGCAGGACAAGAAGGCTGGTGACTCTGGGTTTGTGTCATGACTGCAGTGGACATGTGATTGTCTGAGTGTCTCATGATGATGCTGTTTACCCAGCGAGCCTGAGGAAGCAGGACTGTCACGTGTGGTTTAGAGCACGCACAAATGTGTGTGTTGTCACGGTAACGCAGTGGAATGCACAACCTGACCACACTAGAAAAGGAAAAGTTAGTTCATTGCTTACAAGACAAGCGTTCAGTAGATCCCTTCTTGAGTTAGGAAGTATGAGGTCAGTATTATGGTATCCCGGGGTATTTAAAAATAACGGTATCCCTTTTAATTACCTTCATGAAAAAAAATCTGCTGTGTAATGTGCTCTGTTTATTGTAAATGCCTGAAGTGTGTGTCGATGTCCAGCAGCACCACTGCCTGTGTTTGAAGATGTTGCAAAAGTCATGACAGAACTCGTGTAAATGAAGTAAGCTTAATTTATCAAATAAAGATAAAAAATAAAAACTCAATAATTAGACACTCTCATACTCGTGCGTCACGTAACTGCCTTTTATTAGAAGAGGGAACACATGGCAAACTCAAGCGAGTTGGTCCCCAAGACAAATATCTGTCTGTGTGTTATAAGCACACCATCAGAGCAGGTTTTCAGCACCGCGGGGAAGGTGGCAAGCCCGCTACATCCCCTGCTCAAACCCGATGAGGTTAATATACTTGTATTTCTAGCAAAAACACCTAGAATAGGTTGACAGACGGGCTACCTTGGTTCAGGGACGTTAATACGCACATTTTCTTTTCTTTTTGCCAGTCAGTCGTCTAATGACACTGCTGGAGTGCTAGACAGCTGAGTACTGCTATTCACATTTGCACATTCATATAAGCACACAATTCCATTCACTTGGCTGACCTGCTATATTATGCAATCTCTCGCCAGAGCACACTGAACTATTTTTAAAGCCATAACTGATTTTGTCAGTGTTATCAGATCTATAGATACTTAGCGAATTGTTTGCCATTTGCGTTGTGCCGTATGACTTTTGGATTGAATGTTTTTGTTCCTCACTGGAGTGGGTTTCACGGCGGATTTCTGTATCATGACCACATAAGATCGTTCCCTACTTACAGTCCAAATGAAACGCACACTTGGGCTGCTGGATCATTGCCCTTGGTGATGTACTGTTGTTGCCCATTTTGTCCCTGGCACGTGGCACTGCCTTGAGGGTGTGTGCTGCGTGTTTCTGCTGTGTTTGCCAACCTGTTTCCTGGGTACCGGTGATGTCCTGAAAGGTGGCTTTCTGTTTGTGCAAGTGAGAGGACACTTAACCGAAATGTTTTGTCTCTCCTTTCAGGACGACGATTCTTGTCACCGGATCCTTCCTGGACGCCTTTCAGAAGGTGGCAGATATTGCAACAAGTACCAGAGGTGAGGACACGCACTTGGCACGCCGCGTCACGCTGACAGCTCCTCACACGAGGGCAGAGGCTCTGTTCTCTCCGTTTCTATCCCTCCGGCGTGGTAGTTAGGGCTGTTTGTCAATGGGGTGCGGCCTTGTTGTCGTGGTTACATGTCGAGTCTGTGAAGTCAGCACGGCGCTTCTGATTCTGAAGTGGGGGGAAAAGCACAGGTAGATACAGGTCCTGCTTAGCTGCTTCATCTCCTCAGCCTCTGGGGCAGACTTAGTGTCTGACTCTGTGAGCTGAGCCTCGGGTATGAAGGCGTTACCTGGACAGACAGGCGTAGTGCCGCCTAAGGTACAGGAGGTGAACAGGTAAACTCCCATGCTGTTCCAACTCAGAAAGCATGCCATCACACACAACTGGCTGATAATTTAATGAGTACCCTTGATGGTCCTTGCGTGTCCTACAGAACTGTCATGTCATCTGCTGTTTATTTTTTGTGGTAATTATTTTCGCTTGGTTTTTGACTTGCTGCTATATTACACATTTTGACATTGTTCTGGCTGTAATTTCGTCGCTTGGCCCAGGTAGTTGTTGGGAGTGACTGAGCTTCTGTTCCAGGCTCTGTGACACATGGAGTGGGGCACTTGTTTTATGGTGTTTCACACTTGCGTGTCTACACTGATACAGATTTGCGCTCGCCGAGTCAGTGCGATGACCTTATTCATACGGGTGATGGTCAGAAAGATACGTACGGGTGATGGTCAGGAAAGGCACGGTTCCCCTGGATACGGACAGGTGCTCTGATGGGACCAAGGCTAGCTCGGATCGCCCTAGCTGCAGCAGTGTTGGGCCGTCAGAAGGGTGACACGAGAGGTGTTTAATTGGCGACTGTTGGTCTGACGCTATGCCATGTAGCACATCGTGTGTGTCAGTAAGCGTGCGACACAGATCGGTGCGCTTACTGTATCATAGCCTTGGCTGCGTCACTTAACACCGGGGAAAATGTTATCAGTATAAGCGGCGCACAGAGAGAAAGTGTCCAACGGAGTTGTGGAAAATTTCTGTTTCAAGAAAGGTGTTGACTTGAGGCAGTTATGAAATTGAACCTCAGTCTTCCTCTAGCAGCTGTGTGGCAGTGGGCGTCTGCTCGCAGGAGTGATGCGCATTACTCACTGCGAATTTGTCACCAAGGTGACCTCATCCGCAGGCACCGCTGCGATTTCCAGTGCGATTCTGGACAGATAATTGCAGTTGTCTGGCTGGTCTTCAGGCTGGGAACGTTCTCTTAGCCGACCGAAAGCCTGCTGTAAAGCAGCCGTCCTCATCTCAGGAGAAGGACACGGTGAACTCTGCCTGAAGCTGATCTGAAGATGCTTTAAGATTTGCATGCACACACACGCGCGCACACACACACCTCTACAGCTTTAAATGTTTTTGAGGCTATGTCAGTTTTTAATGTAAATGGCAGAATGCCGTGTTTCCAGTTCTTAAATTGACACACAAGGAAATGAGATTAGCTTTCTTTTGAGGTCTTGTTGTCCTGGCTTTGCGTCTTATTGGTGGGAAGAGCCTTTACCGTCCAGCATGTCTTTGAGTGATGGTTTGTACCGTTTTTGCGTCCGTGCCGTCTTTCCGTGGTCCTGACACGCCTGGAACATCTGTAACGCACATGGAGGGAGTGTGAGCTGGATCCTGCTCTGCTTGCCGTTTCGCTGTGTTGACAGTAATTTCTTATATTTTCTTACTGTTTCTGTTTCCGCAGAGCCGCAAGCTGCTCTGGGTGAAAGTCAGCGTTGTATCAGTAACCGGGAGAACTAATGTGAAACAGTGTTTTATCACGTCACTTTGTGCCTTTTGTTTTGGTTTGGTGGTGTCAAACCCAGTTTTTTTTTTTTTTTTTTTTTTTTTAATCTTTTTGCATTTTAAACTGCTTTAATATGACATGGTGCTGCATGTTTTTGGTGTATTTAGGATTGGTTCGTCATGGCGTATAACGCAGCTCAATAATTACAGGCCTGCTAATTGGACAGTGAGTCTCTCTCCTGGGATTTCAGCACCGTTTGTCTTGTCCTCACACACAATGGCCTCTCCGCTCACTGCTTCTCGCCTCAGGATTTGGTAACGATTTATAACGTGCTTTTGTAAAGTCGTCAAGATGAACGTCAGACCTAATTGTCAAGTGCTGCACTCCAGGGTACCTTTCGGTACTTCCGTAGTACATTTTCCCACAGATGGAGACGTCGTTCCCCCGGCGTTTCATGGTGCTCTGACACATCGCTGCACCTTCAACCATTTGCTCCTTTCATGCTAAGCTGAACCTTTTCCTCCTCGGTCCATAAATCCATCTTATATGCTTGTATGGGTGTTGTGTTGGGTAGATGTTCCTTCAGCAGACGCCGTGAATATTGGAGGCCTGTCTCGTTGGACTGCTGCTGGCCTGTCTGCTGTTTCAGGCTTCGGGGTAGGAAAGCAGATACGTGTCATCTGCCTCTGTACTGCTGCTTGTGGCCCAGTACTGCTGGTCTCATGCTGTTAATTATAACTTGTTTGTGAGCATGGTAATGTAGCTGTCTGCTTTCCAAAGCCGGTGATAACGATACCAACCAGTTTTGCCTTGTCACGCTGGCTTAGGAGCCTGCAGTGCTCTCATCCTCCTCACAGAGGTGAAAGGAAACCCCTCGGTGTGAGTGCAGGCCCTGGTTCTCTGTACGCTTCCTGGTTTGCTCCCGCAGACTTATCGGCCGCCTGGTTCCTCCGCCAATGTGGCTCCAGGGATGTACACGCCTACCCCCTCCCGGAAGGGATTCTGTGCGAGCCTTTAATTACCGCGCTGGGCGCTTGCCATCCACCAGGCTTGGCGTCTGATCTCAGCCACACCTTCACCACTGACCCCCCCTTTACCCCCCCCACCAGCAACATCCTCCTTCAACTCTGTGATTTATTATTCAGCAGCACAGTAGTCATTCTCTGGACTGATCTCCCTGCTTGTGGTGGGGCTGGGTGGTATTTGGGTGTATCCACCACTGGCCACGCCCAGCCAGGCTTGAGGTTTGGGTGTGTCCACCACAGGCCACTCCCACTCAGCTGCTGTCACCAGGTGTAACTTTAAGCTCTCATTTTTACTTGCTACAAAGAATACCAAAGGAAAACTGTTAATATGAACCAGAAAAATTTACAAGTTATTCTAGCAGTTTTCCTCCCTAAAGCTGTTATTCAGTAGTTTAATGGTTCAAATATAGATAAATTATTTCTAGGAGGTTTTTAAATGATCTCATTTAGTCGTGACTACTTTTTAATACTGCTTTCCTGCGTCTCGTGAGTGCTTTTCGGTTGAGCGGTAGTTTCCAGAAATAACGTTTTTGCCTACTTTTTACCCTTTAACACTGAACATGCCCCTTCATGTCTCAGTTCAGCTGCTAATCCAGACCCAGAGAGGAGCATCTGTCCCTGTATCTCCCGAGGAGGTGGTGGGATCAGAGCAGTGCCCTGGGTGACATTCCACAGTCCCGGATCGTGTAAATGAAGTGCGGTGGATGCCAAGGGGTGGAGCCACCTTTTGTTTGGGAAAGCAGTTGTGACATGGGGCTTAAAGTGTGCCGCAGCAGCTTTGAGGTGTGCTTCAGCTCACCTGAGAAGTGCTTTGAGCTCCCTCACACTTGCTTAGTTCTTCCCCTGAGGCTGTTTTTGTGTTTGTGGGAACGATGGCTTTTTGCACAGGCTTAAAAGCAGGTTGAGGTAGGCCTTTACAGTGAGGCTCTCTGGGGTGGCGGACGATCGCTGGTGGTGAGGGTGCTCGGAGTGCGACTCTGCTTCCTGGGACAGCGTTCTGGGACGTGCTGCTAAGATGGCTGTCCCGACCACCTGTCTTCTACAGACGACTCGCTGTCAGCTGTGGCGTTATGGGATGGAGGAGTGAGTGCCAGTAGGCTTCTTTTAGAGCCAGCTGTCAGGCTGCTCTAGCTCCAAAGCCCCCCCACCAAATAAAAACGTAATGGAATGTCTGAACAGCCGGCACCCCTGGAAGAACTCCAGGCACAGAGGAGTACAGATGCACTGGCCGGGTACGGGACAGAACTGGGTCGGCCTGGCCCACAGAATGCTGATAAGCACACTGGGCTCCTTCAGATCACAGAGATGCTGCATTCCTGCAGTTCTGCCTTGGTAAGTGTCAAGGCTTCTGACCCCTGACCTCTGACCCTAAGCCAGCTTCCCTAGGGAGTTGTGCTCGTTCAGCAGCCGGAGAAGCTGTGACCTTTCTACTGCACGGAGTAATCGAAACCTCATAAAAACAAATGTGCGCATGTGGACATCTCTCTGAATTGGGTGTTTGATGGAGCTCTGTAGCCATGTCTTTGCTGCGTTGCTCCTGCCCTATTCCTACAGCTCGTCCGTGACATACCCAGAATTTCTTCTGCCTTCGGCTATTACTTATCAAGGCAAGAAAACGTGAGTGTCCTCACATAGGATGAGTTCTGTCTGCTTTTCTCCAGATGAACTCGGTCTCATGTTGACCCCTTCACTACTCTGGTGTTGGTGTATCACTAAACCACATGTGTATCCACTTTGAGTTAAGAACCTGCATGTTTTTTTTTTTTTTCCCCTCTCGAATTAAGGCTAGCATTTCATGTGTCTTGCTCTGTTACTGAAACCTTACCTATTTCTTATTGAAAAGGTATAGCCATTACTGTAAGTTATTGTGGGTGAACAGAAGGTATTGCTGACATACAGTGTATTTGCTGGAGGTTATCAGTACTTGTATAACCATGTTATGAAAGCGTATGGGTAGGAGGTGGTGGTTTCAGAGATTACATCCCAACGTCTGCATAGCTTTCATTTTTGGTACATAATTCTTTACTACTTATGTATTGAATTTTTCTGGCTCCATCAGGGTCTTTTAACATATTATTAATGTTTAAATATAATGAATTGGAATTATTCAGGCTGCCATTTTGCTGTTCAGCACAGCAGTCGCTGGGTGTGTATTCGAGCCAGACGTGTGTATAAAGGTCTGCTCCTCGTGTATAGGGTATCGCATTGCAAAAGTGTCAATACATTAAATTATCAGAATTTTAAATTAAATGTGTGTTGAGTAGGAAATGTAATTTTGTCCATACAGATGGAGAGAGAACTGCTGTCTGCTGGAGAGGGGACAGCCTTTGCATGTCCCTACGTGCATGTGGTGACTAAGCAGAGCGAAATACTTGCGTGATATGCATAAACCCCCTCCACTGCTGACTCACGGCCGTATGTGTTGAAGAGAAACACCCACGAGTTGAACTTCCAGTGAAGAGAAGGAAGTTGAAGTCCTTCTACTAAAGAGACCTGGACAGGGTGCTCTGCTTGGGGGGGGCTAATGACGAGAGCAGGCAGACAAACAGATGGACTCTGAGTGTACAGCAGGGAGATTGTGAACAAGATATCCCCCTCTGCTCCATCCTACCCTGTTGTGCATATCCTTCACTTGACCAGCTAAATGCCTCCTTTAAGCAGCTTTGGTCGTGAATTCAGAGTGATGGGGGGCGGGGGGGTAAGGCAGAGTAACGTTTACCGCTGCACCGTGGTGCGTCACCTCGGCCTGGGTCCCCAGGTACCAGTGCGTGGCGAACGATTACGCAGCGGAGTGTTGAGTGTCCTGCGAAGGCTTAACAAGGGCGCTAGTGTTGTGCTGCGTTGTGAAAAAGGGCAGGCGGCGATGAGGAGGAAGAGCCGCGTCGGGGTCTCAGTAACCCGCGTGGGCGAGAGCAGGAACAGAGGGGGTCTTTGTGCTACGCTCGCAAGTGGGCTCTAGCTAGCTTCTGTGTCACTTATTTATTTATTCTTTTCGGAAAGGAAAGGAAACAATTTGTTTTGGCCAGAGTCTTCCACAAGAAGCTCTTGTGGCCAACAGTTGGTCTGTGGGAGAGTTCGAGCGGAAGGCCAAGGAACCTGTGTTTTTACCTGCTGGAAGCACAGACAGTTGGTGGTAAACTGAAGGGTATGGCTGGGTGGAGCTAGCTTTCACGCACAGGTTTATGTGATGTGATGGGTCTCATCGGAGTTTTGTGAGTTTTTTGAGCGAGAGAGAGATGGGGCAGAAGTGGAGGTGTTCTTCTGAGCTTTTCAGACTTGTTGAGTAGTGACTATTGAGATGGACGGTATGTACAGTTAAAGTGCATGTCAGGGTCATCCCATGTCATGGAGCACGGACAGGACAGAACGTTACATCGAGGACCTTAACACACAAACGTGTTCTTCATCTTGGCAGACTAGGGAAAGAAGATAGAAACACCGTGTGATGACTCAGGGGTGAGTGGATATTAGTCAGGAAAACCAGCTGTGTAGAAACGTGGAGGTTTCTCCAGCTTCATGATTCTGGATCATCTGCTGTGATGATCCTTTCCAGTGGTCAGCACGCTGAAGACCTCCTCCCCTGCCTGGGCTGATAAGGTGGTGCCTTAGAAGGACCTGTGTGGGATTTTGGAGAACAGAATTTGACATGCTCCTTCCGTTCCGCACACAGAGTGAGCACGTGAGCTTCTGAGGACACTCAGGGCTGGGAGATCTGCTTCTGCCACAGTCAGTATGTGGATGCTACTGGGTGGAGCCCTCAGGGTGGGAACGCGGTCTGTCGTACCGCTGTATCATGTGACAGGAGCTCGCTATAAAAAGTCAGCAGGAAGTTTGGCCCGAATGGAGCCAGAGGCACTTCTTCCCTTTTCAGATGCCCCTCCCATGACCCCCCACCTTTCACACAGCTGCAGGAGGTCCACGTGCAGAGCCCAGCTCCCACATGCTGTCAGCGCTGCTGGAACGTTCCGGACTGCGCTGGGAAAGTCTCTTGGGAGTCCCATATGAGAAAACTGTCCCTGCGCCGTTCACTGTGGTGAAATGGTTACGCTTCGTAACCAGTCCTGGGTCATTGTTATGAGTGCCATCTTCAAGTGTTGAAATTCAGCGATTAACGTTCTTAGCCATGAGTTGTCATCGCGTGGCTGGCTACAGGAAGCGACACGCCTCACGTGTGCTCTGAAACTTGTAGGCCTTGTGACAGCGGAGCAGTCGCACGCCATTCTGAGGCTTGTGGCTGTTTTCGTGTCTGAGCATAAACATTGCAGCGGGAACTGTCTCAGCCTTCGCCACAGATTAATCTGGATTTCCGTCTAGATTTGATGCCCTAATCTTGTGCTGACCGTGCGGTTTTCGCTCGTGTTCTGTTTACAGCTCTCCCTGCTCTGCTGCGGAGCATTTTTTGTTGAAATCCGATGTACGGCTTGTGTCAGACTAACAGCTGTACACGGGTCATTCAGACAAGTGGGGTGTAATTTGGGAAGCGGAACCCTTCTGAACACGTCTTTCAGAAACCAGGAGTCTGTAGGTTTTCATGAGCTGTCTAACGTTTTGGGCTACATGTATACGGCTACGTGTATAAAAACGTGTCACGTCCAGGCCTGCTGATGATCCAAGAGCAGTAACGTACTAAGGCCTTTAGGGCGAATACAGAGTTTACTGCTGTCGGAGAAGCTCTGCTGCAGTGACACAGTAAACGTATGGCTCATGGGGTCTCCTGTCTTACTGCGTACAGCCTTCCTGACCATCCACCCTGTTTTGATATGGGCCCTCAGCTTTTTCTCTCCCATTTTCCATTTACTGTGTCACTTGTTTGGCAGATGTTCCAGTTTGGTCTCAGACTTTAGAATAACAATCAGTGCCTCATGGGTGTGTCATACCTGTAGGGAGGACAAATTACTGTGCAGATACCATACTGGTTGAACAAGCACACACACACGCGCACACACACACAGAGATTGCTGTTAGTACTGTACTGCTGTCCAAATATACAGCCCAGTGAAGCATATCCACAAATTGAATGCAGAAGTGTTATCCTCACAAAGTCCTTCCAGAAAATTTCACTCTGGCTTTTGCCATTACAGCATTTCGGTGGTGGTATTTCCTTGAAGGGAATATGTTGTTTTCCCTTCCCGCAGTAAAAGATGTGTTTGTGGGCCAACACCAGGCCTGGTTTAGGAGGAAAAAGAGAGGCGAGGAGGGGGGAAAAAAAAAAAAACACTGGAAGAGCAGACGCACCTCCTGTCCTCAGGCCAGGATGGCTCAGTCAGCTCTGAGCCCGGCTTGCCGCCTTCAATGCCTACATTATGAGCTAGCTCAGAGACGGGGGAAGCGCACTCTCTCTGGTTGTGATGAGGACTCGAGCATAAAACAGTGCATTCAGCACCCAGACTCAAAAGCCCTCTGTGTGTTTGTCAGGCCCGGTGTGAGGCAGGGTTGGAGGAGAACCACAGCAGAACCAGCACTGCGGCTGCGTCCTGGAAAAAAGAAATAATGAAGTGGAGGAACTGGGTCTGTAAATCACTACAGTGCTCCAGGCTGTCCTGTCAGGGGATCTCGGAAAAATTCCAGTCTAGCTGAACTTTGCAGGATGTTTATCCACCAGCTGGATCTTAAATGTTTACCTTAGTAGAGAAGGACTAAGTTGAATATAGAAAAAAACATGAGCACAGGACATAAAACGGGATGGTATAGACAGGAGTACTTAGGACACAAAATGGGATAGTATAGACAGGAGTACTTAGGACACAAAATGGGATAGTATAGACAGGAGTACGTAGGACACAAAATGGGATAGTATAGACAGGAGTACGTAGGA